>JAUMHH010186119.1:0-14553 GCA_032359455.1 Chlamys rubida | reverse complement strand
ACATTTGACCCCTGTGACCTAGAAAGTAGGTCAAGGTCATTTTCATTCTCAAACTTTGTTGGGCTCCATCCCAGGAAACCACCAGCCAAATATAAAGATTCTATACCTTTTAGTTCTTCAGAAGAAGTCGTTTGAAGTTTTTGACATCCTTGACCCCTGTGACCTTGAAAGTAGGTCAAGGTCATTTGCGTTCTCAAACTTTGTCGGGCTCCTACCAACAAAGCTTTTAGCCAAATATCATGGCTCTATGCCTGTTTGTCCTTCAGAAGAAGTCGTTAAAGGAAAAGTTGATGGACGAGGGTGCAGGCAGGTGAGCTAAAAAGTGGTTAAAAGATCTAAACATATTTGATACCTGTGACCTTGAATATAAGTCAAGGTCAACAAATTTGTTTGTTTCTCTAAAGTTAATGATGTAAGCTTCGCCCTTATGACACATGATCATGTTTCCCTACAGTAAAGGGCAATACTTGTATAATATCCCTCCAATAACGTGGCGAAGACATAAAATATTGAAGAACATGTGCATTTTGTTCAGTTATCTAAATGGTCTGGTAAGTTCCCATTTCAATAGAGAGATTGGCAAACAGACAGATGGACAGTAAACAGTAATTAAACAAACAACAAAAATAGAGTATGTCCTTAAAATATTTTTTTATTTCTTATTTTTTTTCTGTTTAAAGTTAGATGTAGTCTCCATCATAATATAATTGTATAAATACCTTCTATAATTCCCTCCCATTGCAGTTGTTACTTCCGAGTTATCTCCCCTTACAAAGTGGTCGATACTCTGGAGTAATCTTCCCCTTAACAAAATACATGAAACATTGCGTCTCTTTTGCCGACCACAATTGTGTAATATGCATTGCACAGATTTCATTTTCACTCAAGTTTTATGAAAATCTCCATTTATATCACATGATCATGGCAAGAACCATATAGAATATTAAGAACCATCAATGAGTTATCCGAGACATCCCCCAGAAAATATGAAGATTGTTGCTGCCCTCTTTACACAGTAACGAAGATCAACTAACTCTTTACCAGGGGGTGTCTCGGTATATATTTCTATTTTATGAGAGAGAAAGAAAACTTATTGCTGGTTCCTAACATAAAAAGTCAGCTTTAAAGATGCAGACACACATATTGGAGATCTGTATTAATGGCAATGTAACACAAACTAATAACACACAACACTGACTATTAAAGGATCCCTGTAACACTGCTGAAAACTGAAACTACGAATCAGAAATTTGTTTCACTGGCATGACAAAACATTTTAATGAAGCTTAATTTTCTGAAAAGAAGCCGACACTTTGATGTATTTAAAAAAAAACAAAAAAACAAAGAGAACAAATATATATGGTGTTCGAAGGGTATTTTAAAAATGCAATAAAGTACCATCAGATCAAAATTCAAACCCTGGACCTCTGATCAAAATATGGTCGCACTATCATCACCCAAATGATCAGCTACCCAATTAGTGGTTAGATTCCTACGGTCATTTGTTTGTCTGTTTGAGTGGTTTCACGTTTGGTTCACTATCAAGTAGTTTGGTTATCAACCAGACAATATCGCCTTTGTTCAATCCCAGAACAGCATTTCTGTTATATCTAAAATGAAATTAAGGGGAGGTAACTCTATGCAGGATGAATGAAGAACAATGTATACAGGGAATTCTTAGTGTTTTGTCTGCAATGGGACAGGGATCCTTAAGTTTGGTTTACTACCTTACACTCTACAGCAATGGGACAGGGATCCTTAAGATTGGTTTACTACCTTACACTCTACAGCAAAATACAGATCAATTAAAATACATTTTCTCTACAGACATATACTGGTAATTGGCTTAAATTAAATTGATCACAATTTAGAACATCGGAAATTATAAACACATCCGTGACATCAAAATGCACACTTGAGCAAGATGATAAAATGGCTACATGTAAATGTACATGTATAACCCCCCCCCCCCACTCCCAAATTGTAAGAGTTCCAAAATATTGATTTGCAAATCAACATTATTATGTTGCATAAATTTGTACAGTAAAAAAAATGTACAAGGTATACATGGGGGAATGGCCAATTTGTTTACCCTTTTTCTTCCCAACACATACAAACATACACACAAACACACACATGTACATTCATCATTGAAAAGCTTGGATAACCCAATTTGGAGAAGGGGAGACAACTTCACCCTAATTGAAAAACCTCAGATCAAGGGCTATTGATTATGAATGTATGGGTTCCTTTGAGATCTGATAGAATGGATCAGTCAGTGACTGAAATTGTCAATATGACTTGCTGAATTTACCGGTATGTGTTGTTTATTAATGTTTCAAAGAAACAAAGATACTCGATAAAAAATAATTGCACAAAACTTGCATAAAAAAGTTTCATAAAAGAAATAATGTGCAATAGAACAAGTATTGCCATTCAAATCAAGCACCCAATTATTTTTTAAAATAGATATTAACACATCTTCATGCAATAGTGAAAATAAAAAAATAATATTTTTATGACATGTGATGGAATAGATTCAGGAGCTATTGCATATGAAAAATGATATAAAATTTAACTTATTTTTAGAAAAACATTTCAGTAATTCCAATAGATATATATCCCAATTTTTTTTTCAAATTCTTGACTGAATAATTTGTTTTCACTAAAAAGAGCAGTTTGCTCATGAACACATTCATTCATAAACTATGAGATCTAAACATATTCATTACTTATTAGTTATAAATCAGTAATTTGCATAATTACCCTAATGTATGGGATTTCATTGTTTTCATCATCACAACAATAAACAATATATTTATTCAAAATCACAAATGCGCTTTAGTTTACACATCAATCTTACACAAACATTACTTGCATAATTGATACAATTCCTGCAATAAAACATTACCCTTATTAAATTTTCAACTTGCATAATTAATATAATTCGTCAACACAATCACACTTTTTACAATTCAGCAATAAAAGACGGACAATTTTTCAAACATTAAATAGAAGTTTTCATGGCAGTGTGACAAATTAAACTGATGTCTTCCACAAATGAAAGTAACAAATTTTATATTTAGACTAATGTGGATAACAAAATATACAAAGGAAATTAAAAAATGGAACCAGTTGATATTTTTGAAACATTTGCACTAAAATAAAATGAAAATTAAACTATTTTCCAACAATTATGAAACAAGTATATTCAATTCATATAACTTGACTCTTGCTGGCCTGGATGGAAGAATGCAGAAAACCAGACATTGTCGATACTCCAGAGGTTATGCTTGCTTTTGTTCTCTGAACCCTTGAATATATCATAGCAAAACTGAAGGCACACGGCTAGCTATTTGCTTGGCCTCGGGTGAAAAACCTGACCACTCGCTAGACTGATACTTGTCCTTTGAACATTACAGAGGAGCAACACCTGACTTCAAACCCAGTCATTTTACCATTACACCAAAGGATCAAACTAGTCATCTTGCCTAATCCATAAGGTGGTGCACACTGAGCCTATGACATATTCCAGGGATGCAAAGAGCGAAAGTGAGCGTAACCCCTGGAATATCTAGCATAGAAACCAGAGTACAAGGAGAAAACATGTGGTCTGGCAGGTTGAACTCTATAGCCTTATTGGTTAAAAGTGAGTGAGCTTTCTACTTCACCACCCAACCATCCCTTTGTACAACTTACTAGGGCTTCAACGATACGTATCACGATACTATACGTATCACGATACTGTGGTCACGATACAATACGTATCACGATACTACACGTATCACAATATATGAAGTAACAGTGGAAGCAAAGCAAAAAAGAAACTGTTGAAAAGAAACTGAATATTCTCACATAGACATTGAATACCACATAAATTGCGTGTTTTATTTGCAAAGATACTATTTCCGTATTTTATCTTGTGTTCTGCACTCACGAAAATATTGTAAATAGTCTGCTACATGAGTGAAATATACATGGTTTTCAATCAGCAAATCAATTTGTATGAGCACATTTAATAAAAACAATTATCGTTACTCATCTAAAAATATTTTTACAATCAATAAAAATTAATAGAACAATAATTAACAATAATAATTAAAAATTATACGTATAAGTCTGAACAATCAATGAAATATTGCAGACTAAGACCCTGAATAATAGCAAAATAAAATAAAACAACAAATCTGATGATTATAAATTAGTAACAAAATTTCCTGTCACACATGAATAAAGTCAGCTAAGTAACGGGAATGTTTACAAGACACATAATCAAACTCAAATTTGATAAGATATATAAAATAAGTCTCAAATTAGAAGTAAAAAAAATCTTTCTGTTTATAAATTCCATGGAGATGAAAGAATAAAATTTATTCAAATGTTACGAAAATTTTGAATTATCAAATATTCTGATTTGATTTAAGTAAACACACAAAGAATGAATAAATGAAGATGTACCAAATGATTTGATAGAATTAGGAACATTAAAATATACTTGTATATATAATAATTACAAAAATAAAATATCACATCTTGAAAGTATTAACAAATTCCCAACAAAAATACATGTATCTCCGTTATGTACGATGAATATTTATAAACATCATGTACTTCAAAACAAAAATATTTCAAGAATTCACACATTTTTCCATACCTCTTAAACTTCTTCACAAATATCATACAACATTTTCCTCTCTCTTAAAACAATGAAAGTCAATTAGAAATGATGAATATATATCGTTCCAAGAATATAATTTTAAATATGAAGTTTATACATATCAACATTCAAAAATATATCCTGATTTTTGTACAGCAAAAAGTTCTGTAATTACTGCAAAATTATATTTTTTATATTTTTTTTTCTTGGCTGCTTTTTGAAATATTTTCCTTAAAAAAAGACTGCTTTGGTTGAATGAATCGCTTTAATTTCAGATAAGCAAAATTTGAAAATATGAATATGTTTTCTAAATTAGATGCAAAAGTTTGGAAAAATGAATTTCATTGAAAACACAAAAATGTTACACTTAAATATGTTCATATATTGGTCCTTTTATTGTAAACACAACTTTGACAAGACTTTAAAATGAATGAGATTTCTCTTTGAATGGTGAAAGTTTGCATTAGTATGCATGGTTACCTCCCTTGGTATGAAAATGAACGAATGCTTAACCAACTGTTAATTATATCCTGACATATAATAGAATTAATATTTACAGCATTTATTATTTATTAGATTCATGCATCTTTGAATTGAACAACAATATAATTACACTGATTTCATAATGTACTGAAATGTAATTACTTGAATCATATAGGCATCAGCTCACCGAAAATTAAATTAAATATATTCTCTCTAAAATTACAATCAAATCTAAAACTGGATCAAACTATCAATACCATGTAAGGCACTGGCCATAATGTAATATTACCGAACTAAATATAATTACAATCTAATGAGGCTTTGGAGGACAGGAAAATTCTACTGCCATAACTGATCCACGTGTATCTGTTCTATACTTCCCTCAAATCGGGATCAACTCCACAGGAGTCAAAATTGATCTACTCCATCACCTGAATTTGACACCCTGTATAATAGGACCCCCTGTATATTACGTCCCCTTGTATACTGTAATGCCCGGAGTACTCTAACACCATCGGAGTGGTATATAATGAAATTAGTACGTGAAATGATTGTCGTGATATGATAAATGACTTTGAACATCTATACAATAATAATAATAGCTGCTTGTGTCTGTCACCAAATCTTTAAAAACGAAAGTCTCCATTTTGATGACTTCGTTTTAACCCTTGTGTAAGTCAGCCCAATTTCATTTGAAAGTTCACACACATTCGAAGTACTAGAAACCACGATGTCTTGAGATGCTATGGAAACGGGGTGCACAGTACAGTACAGGACTTAGTTGTGGACGGACAGGAATTTACAACATGCTGTTCACTCGCTTTTCTAGATTCTGTAGCTCTGTTGTAATGGCTGGTGGCAGGTCCTCGTGAACTTGCTCATCAAAGTATTTTGCAACGTCCACCACTTCTTGTAACCAGCTTTCCTTCGGAATACGAAACAATTCCTCCATGTCCACTTTTTCAGTCAAACCTTCCATATTAATAGAACCCTTTTTCGGTATGTATCCTACGGCAGACATCTTGGCACAGTCTTCTCCGTCGATACGACGGAAGATCCAGTCCAACACACGTGCGTTTTCCCCGAATCCTGGCCAGATGAATTTGCCTTCATTATTCTTCCTGAACCAGTTGACGTGGTAGATCTTGGGCAGATGAAGGCCGGGCTTTTCCTGGAAACTCAGCCAGTGCTGTAGGTAGTGGCCAAAGTTGTACCCAAAGAATGGACGCATGGCGAACGGGTCATGCATGATGGCTTTGCCTGTTAAAGTAAAGTAAAATTACTCAATAGCAGAAACATAGAAATATGATACATCCTTTGTATGTAATGTAAAAGATTTTTTGTTTTGATTTTTCTTACTGCTTTTGAAATATATAATTTAGTTGAGTTTCTTTTCATGCTCATCAGTAAATACAAAATCTGAAAAACGTTTCGATACTGAATACATTACCACCCCTACAGACTTGAGAAATGTTCAAAAACAACTTTTCAGTTTAAAGATTGATATTGAGGTGAAAATATTTACCAAGTACATGTATTTTATATTTTTATTCAAATATGAATGTTGTCCCCATATTTAATTACAATGAAAATCATTTTACCTAATAATAGCCCCGTTTAGCTCTCTATAGGTCTTGGTAAGGATGAATTGCCATACATTGTATACTTAATTTATTAGAATGGAGATCCTTATAATTTTGATTATTCAATGTATATAATATTTGATTATAATTTTGATTATTCAATGTATATAATAAGAAAATTGTTCATGATGATGATGATGAAATCAGGTGAAGGATGAGGATGATTATTTTATTATTTTGAATGTGTGTATGCGAGTGTGAGAGAATGTGTTATTTTTTGTGTTTGTAAAATACATTTGTGAAAAATGAAAATTACAAAAAAAAACTTTGAGAGACTTCTGTTTTTCTTCTCACACTTCTTCTTAATTCTATGAAATTTGACATGTCTATAGAATTAAATTAGACATTAACTCATTCACCCTGAAATTTTATAATGTACTATTCCAACCTTTGATCTTGGAGAGTGCAAATGTGTCTTCACGGGTGAATGAGTTACAGACCATTAAAATTGCAAAAATAAATGTTTTGTGATTATACATAAATATCCAAATACAAATTGTCTCCCTTGGTTTGAAAAGAATCCATGATAAATTCCAATTTACAAAACATCAGATTGAAGAAAAATGTCATCATCCATCCTTTTATTACAAAAAGTGATATTTCCAATGTGACTGAATCTACAAAATAATCTTAAATCATTGATGTCTTCAATTGTGAACAATTAGTAAGAAATATGTGTTAGCCCAAGTTTCCTCTGGCCCTGACACAAGACTTTGACATTTTGACAGAGCCCACACCAGACATCTATCTGTCAAAATGAGTAAGTCTGGTGTAGAGCCAGATGAAACTCGGGCTACAAAGGTGTGTATATTATGATGGAATATATTATTAGGGTGAGAAAACTTTTTGAATCTCGAGTATCCGTACGCTTATGATAAGCAAGGTGACCCAAATGATCTCATTTAATGTATCTATATTAGTCTGCTCTACTGTCATGTGATGTCTCTATGTCATAATTTCACAGCAAGCTGCACATTTCATATCATATCTGACCCTTTAGGAAGTTGTCATATTTTGTGAAGTTAACCTAAATATATTTGGGAAGGATATTTTCATTTTCAGTCCAATAATCCATGGTTATTAACCAATGGAAAGTGTCGTTACATTGCAAACGTGGTAGAATATGAAATTGTTACCAGAGTTGTAGGAATATCAATGGTATCACTCGACGGTACTTACTCTGGTGTTCAGCAGCAGCCGTAGCCTCTGACCTCATGGAAGCACCAATGTAGACGCCATGCTGCCAGTTCAAGGCTTCGTACACCAGTGGCACGCCTGTAACAGGTAATCATGTTGTATTACTATTTACTTCGGATTATATTTTAAAGTTTTTAGATGTACAACAAAATCATAATTCACTGATCCTAATGTACTAGTGAAAGATAATTTGAGTAAAAGAAATTCTCTTTTGTACTATGTTCACCAAATATTTGAAAGAATACACACCTGAAAAATAATCTATATTAGAGGCAAATTGACTTTCCTGTCACGACAAGTTTTGTGTAATATTTTCAAACTTTGTACACTGTATACCAGTTGTTTAATTTTGCGGGGCTCATATTTGGCGGTTGTCTAATAAAGAGCTAGTTCCCAGGATTAAATTTTGCACATTTTAGCTAGATGAAATGATCACCCTTATGAGGGCACTTTTGTTTTGGGGTGATGGGATCTATTTCACAGGTACTTAGTTAAAATATAGCAAAATGTGATATTGAATTGTTGTTTTATCTTCATTATTCGATACGGCAGTAAACGGGTACCCATTTTTTTTACTTTTTTGTCTGAAAATATATATTCACGGAGATTATAATCCATGGTATTCATATATTCGCTGTGTATTCAATTTTTGCGTTATCTGTAGTGACCGTAAATATATAGCAAAATTAAATCCCCTGCGAATATACAGTAATATTTCCAGAGAAAATTGAAATTGCATAAATTCTTACTACTGTAGCTTGAAGCCAGTGTTTAGGTACTAGAGATAATTCTCAATATTTCCTAAATCCTAAGAATAAGCAAGCAGTCATTAAAAATTTTCCTTTTCATACATTTTATAGATTTGCTTAATAGATCCCAAATTGCCGTTTCTTCTGAAAGTGAAGCACATTGATAAGAAAGAGATCACGCAATTTACTTACCTTCAGGGCGTCTTCCTCCAAAAATGATGGCATCAATAGGGACTCCCTCGGGGCTCTCCCAGGCCGGGTCCATGATAGGACACTGGGCAGCTGGTGTACAGAACCTAAGAATACAATGGTCAGCTATGGTCAGCTATGGTCAGCTATGGTCAACAAGTTTCACTACCATACATTGTAGAGCATATCTTCTCTTTGAAATTTTAGTTTCAGCAAAAATCTTTCTATTTAAAATAGTTATAAGACGAAAAGTGAAATGACCTTAAATGTATATATCTGTCAGTGAATATCACTGTCTGTCCTTTAAGTGTGAATGAACTCTATAACCAGACACCTTGGACCTCCAGAAGTACTGGAAATTTTGACAATCAATGCAAAGCATTGCAAGCAATACATCACCCACTTTTGCTGGAAAAACCTTCAGTAGCAAAAACGTGCAAAGGGGCATAACACTGTATATAGTGGGGCACAAGATCTGATTTCCTTGCAAAACACTTTGCCATCCCAAGAGGTACTCATATACAAAAGATGGCTATTGTGGGTGAAGGATTATTTGAGGTAAGCCCTTGACAACGTAGTATCCTCTGGCAGTTCTAGAGGGGACGGGAGGGGGGGCTTATAAAGAGGACCAAACACGAGGAAATTCTGATGACCCTACCGAGAGTTAGGATGAGCAGCATGTCCCCCGTCCTTAGCAGTCCAGTCCTTAACATTAAGCCAGGAGGTGACTGATGTATCTTTCTCCGTCTCATTCTCCATGCCTTCCCAGAATACACTGCCATCTGAGGTTTCCGCCACGTTTGTAAACACTGTATTACTCTTAACGGTCTCCATGGCATTAGGATTTGTTTTCATTGAGGTTCCTGTAAACAATACAATTACATTTAATATTACATTAACATGAAAATTTTACGATTTTTGTTTCTGTTTCTTAAACCTTTTCCCTCCATTTTTTGTAGGTCCCTTATTCAGGTGGTCTCTTAATACAGGTTCAAATCAAAAATGAAAAGGACAATTTAAGGTGGTCTCTTAACACAGGTGGTCCCTTAACACAGGTGGTTTCTATATGGAGGTGCATGGTCACATGAACATATGCGCAAAACTACGGTAACAATTCCACTCAATTTTTATTTACACTGTAACTACATTGTAAATAGTTTCTTTACTTACACAGTTAATATATTTCTAGTCTTTAACTCTTTCACCCGAGTCCAATATGGTTTACAGTGGTGAAAGGCTGAACATAAAAACTTTTTGTCATTTTTGAATCGTACCTGGAGCCACTCCAAAGAATCCGGCCTCTGGGTTAATTGCTCTGAGGCGGCCATCTTTGTCGAATCTCATCCAGGCGATATCGTCGCCGACACACGTGATTTTGTAGCCTGGGAGGGACGGATTCATCATAGCAAGGTTGGTTTTACCACAGGCACTTGGGAATGCTGCAGCAATGTATTTCTTCTCCCCCTTAGGGTTCTCAATTCCCAGGATCTATATACATTGAAATAAAAATGTTTATCTTTCTTTTTGAAATGATATCTTGTTGATTTACACAGTAATTTTGTAATAAAACCTTTTTTACAATACTGTGAAATCAGTAACTTTTGTGGGGATTTTAATTTCGTTGATTTCGTGGGTATTCTTCATCCACAAATTCATATGTCTACGAAGTAATTATGGTACAATTTTGAAATAAAGCAAGTCTCAGTTTGAGTTGAAACTTATTATCCACAAATTCATGAACACATGAAATTGTGTTTTGCCAGGAAACCACGAAATATGGGCGCCATGAAAATATCTGATTTCACAGTAGTTTGAATCCAAAATCATGATGCATAATGTCTTAAATCTAACAATATGAAAATTGTTTTTATTTAGAAAACAAAATAAATAAACAAATCTCTCTCAAAATACCCACCAACATGTGTTCAGCTAGCCATCCCTCTCTTTTGGCGAGTATGGAGCCAAGACGCAGAGCGAAACACTTTTTGCCAAGGAGCGAGTTTCCACCGTATCCACTGCCAAAAGAGCAGATCTCGTTCCTGGCCGGCAAGTGAGCAATAATGGTGTTCTTAGGATCGCATGGCCAGTTGTTTTTCAGGGGCTCTGGAAGCAAAAGGGAGACAATTCTTAACAGATTCTACCATATAAGAACAGCAGCATTTCGAGAAAAAAAAAAAAAAAAAACTTTCAAACATTAAGGCTGAACTGAAAAACAGCTTTTAGTTTTAAATGTGGTTTGGAAAGTTTCAAATTTGTAAATTGTTTAATTTGAGTATTCAAGAATTTACATAACACTACTGAAAGTCTGTACATAGTTTTTTTCAAAAAGTCCTCCACCTAAATTCACGAACTTTAAAAGTGGTCATACTTTTGACATTTGTCCTTTCAAATATTTTAACCCTAATGGTGTTCTATACGCTCAATGCTTGATACCTGTTGTTTTCCATATATAAGTGTTCAGTGTGTACTTGTGTTCAATATGTTAGTGTTCAATGTGTAATTGTAATCAATATCTTATTGTTCAATGTGTTTTTGTTCAATGTGTTATTGTGTTCAATGTGTTATTGTGTTCAATGTGTTATTGTGTTCAATACTTAAAAGTGATCAATATTCTGTACACTGAAAGTGTTTAATATGTTTGTGTTCACTATATTCAATACTTAATACCGTTTGTGTGCATCTTTTCGTTAACCTAGCTACACAAAATTAGCAAACATTTTCACTTTTTCTTAATGTTATATAAAAACTTTTTCTAAATGTTATATAAAATTGAATTAAAAAGAGTGATATTTACGTGGGTAGCAGTGATTGTTTGAAGAAAAACATTTATTTTGAACAAGAATTTCGAAAATTCTGGAGGTATATTTTAAGGTATATGTTCCATTGTCCAAGTTCTTACCCGTGAGAGGGAGAGGCCTGCCCACGGAGTGAAGTGCCTTAACAAAGTCGGAGTCACCCAGCGATTCTAGGACCTTGGCACCCATACGTGTCATGATCCTCATGCTGGCCACGACGTAGGCAGAGTCTGTAAGCTGTACTCCGATCTTGGACAGAGGTGAACCGACAGGCCCCATACTGAATGGTATCACATACATGGTCCTCCCTGTTGAACATACAAATATTCTGGTGAATCTTTCGTTAAAATTTCATCAAATAACTAAATGTAAACCACACTTTACCGTTTTAATTATACTTTATTTATGTCACAATAATCATAAAACATGTTCATCATCTTATATTTATCAGTTTTGCTGGCCCAGATGTAGCGTGCATCTAAAAGACAATCCTCCTTGTACTTCAGTTTTCTAAACCACCAGGTCACTAAATATGGCAAATACGGTACCTCTTGACCAACCACAGGTAAATACACCTGTGACCCAAATTTTTATTATATTTTTGGTTGTATAGAAACCTGGAAGTAATGAAAGGATACCATTTGGAATAAACAAAAATACAACATATTCCCTACCACTCATGCAGCCGGGAAACCTCTGTTCCATCTCCTTTTCCAGGTTATCCGGACTGATCCAGTTTCCAAGTGTGCCGGATATGCCTTCTTTACGGACCGGAATTGTGTCACGCTCATTTTCCGTGGACATGAATGTCAATTTCTCCACTCTGGCAACATCAGCAGGGTCAGTCCTGGCCAGCCAACTGTAGGGGAAGTAACTCTCGTCATGATACATGTACATTTTGTATATAGACCCGGTGAATTAGTTTCTGAATCTTATTTATTACAAACTGGTGGTAGAGAAACAGGTTTTAAGGTGTTTTGAAGACTATCTGATATAATAACTTATGTTTATATTTGCTAATTAAAAACTTCAGCACTCAAACTGGACAGGCAATAAATATTTTTGTTCTCCAGAAACAACAGACATTTTTTTCAGAATATCTATTATCCTCTGGTTTCTGTTGCAGAATACACAATTATTCAACATTTTATGTCCTGTAACAGTATATTAAAATTCATAAGCATTAGAGAAAAACATGAGAATAAAAATTCAAATAAAATTAATCTAAAATAAAGTTTAAGGAAAATCAACAAACCAGAACAAAAGTTAAATCATGTATATTAAAGAGGACGATTAAACTCATCAAAGTTTTTTAATTGTGACAATTCCCAGGCCTTAAGGGTTAAGAGGAACCTGCCTTACCTACAGATTAGTATGAAACTTACCAGTTGTCCATCTTTGGCAGGGGTTTGATCATGCCATCTTTCTGGAGGAGGTAGAGCAGGAGGTTGTTTTCCCCTTCGGACCCGTCACAGATGTGGACGGAGGACGGTTGACATAGTCGCATGTTATGGTCCACATATGCCTGAACTTTCTTGGGTAGCTGGTTCCATTTTCCGTACAGGATGTTTGGCACAGAGTGATATCCACTTCTGGTTTTCGGGATTGAAATTGATTCCTTTACAAGGCGGGACGCAAACTTCACACTGCAACAAAAAAAATTGGACAATTTTTTGTAGATTTTAAATTGTATGTTTATACAATTTTTGGGTCAATTTATTGACCTCGATAAATTACTGCTGCTGAAAAAGTGCGTCCATTCTAGTATCCTAATAAAATGGTGGCCCAAATTGAGAGAAAAGCCACAGATTACCTCCCTTGTGATGAATTACCTCCCCTGACACTTGAGCTTTCATCTAACCCTTGGCATTTTCGAAATTACAACCTTGGCTTTTAGCGATTTCAGTACTGGAGAAGTCAAATGACTTTTTCCTCTGAAACATTGAGTCATTTCCAATCAATATTCAGAGCTAATTTTGGGGATTCAAAAACATACTCTCAAGGGTTAAATTACAGAAACACATGTGGACATGCGTTATCTGCAATATATGATTTACTGCTGCCAGCAGTATATGTTTTAAGCCAGCAGGGTAAACTGAATATGGCCAACAGTTTTACTTGTACACTTGTTGCACTTTACCTGGTAGTGGTATTTTGTAGGATCTTTCAATTTTTCATACAAGTCCTTCAGAACATCATTTTTAAAATGATGAATGATCCCGGGTTAAGTAATTACAACAGACTTAATACAGAGGGTTCACAAAATGTATGTCCAATAGGGGTTTAGGATTTAAATACAACGTATTTGTGTCCCGAAATCCAGACCTAAATATATGTTGAATAAACATCAGATCAGAGTTAGAAAAAATGCCAGCTCCTTCGTTACTGGCTAAGTTAAGTTATCAGTCAAAATGATACAAACTTATTAAGGATCCTCATACCACTGTAACTGTAACTATATGTGTAGGAAACTGTTTTTTCACACATTACTTTACCTTTGATAAACCATTTCTGACAGAAAACTGTACCTAGTGGGACTTTTATGAGAGATAATAAACCGTACCTTGTGGGACTTCTATCTACGAAAGATAATAAACCAAACCTAGTGGGACTTCTATGAGAGATAATAAACCGTACCTTGTGGGACTTCTATCTACGAAAGATAATAAACCAAACCTAGTGGGACTTCTATGAGAGATAATAAACCGTACCTTGTGGGACTTCTATCTACGAAAGATAATAAACCAAACCTAGTGGGACTTCTATGAGAGATAATAAACCGTACCTTGTGGGACTTCTATCTACGAAAGATAATAAACCAAACCTAGTGGGACTTCTAT
>JAUMHH010186108.1:0-14554 GCA_032359455.1 Chlamys rubida | reverse complement strand
GCACCTGGAGTAGGACAAGGATAGGAGGCGCCCTATAAGGAATGGGCGCATATTAGATGATATACGGTATACAACATTTCAGTCATATGTTCCAGGGTCATAACCAACAGACATGTAAAAAGCTTATATTTAGAATAACTTGAATAAGGCAATTGCACATGTATAGGGCTAACACTTTCACAATGACACGGCCCTACTTTTCTTTAAACACAGTGGGGAAAACGCCTTCATGGTATCGAGATTGGAAACGACAATTCGTGTTTATGCCATGAATATCATATTGGTGTCAGTACAAGTCATATCAATAATATACTCTTAAAACACTATACTTTATCGAGCTACCAATGAAAAAACTGTATGAAGTGCATAAATGTTTTATAAAGTGCATAGATGTTTTTTAAGATTATCCGTACAAAACAACCATGTTCACTTAGAATTACATCTGTCAATGTGCAGTATTTGTACACTGTTGTGTGGTCTGTCTACCCTAATGTACATTGAAATGAATAACGTTGTTATATCAACAACAATTGCATGAATTAAATATTTGTCTGATCCAAAACGTTTTACAGATAAATAAATCCTCCTGAACACTAGCCAGACTGACTACTTAGTCCACTGTTACCACACATAAACACAAGATTAATGGTGATGCTATGAAAAGTGTTCCATCCTTTTTTCCAGCAATGTCTAATGCACTACCAACCACTATATATGCCCGGTGTTATATAATATTGCCAGAGTGCCAATGCTTATGCAACTATTTAAAATGACGGTACGAATTTAATTGATGGATTACCAATTACATGTAAGATATATGTTGTGGACTGCGTGATACAACTGTAGCAGACTCTCCATATTAAGTTTACCGAAACTTGATGATGCAGTTCTACCATTAGGTTTAGTAGGCATTGAAAAAATTGCATATACAAAAATCAATATCCCAAATCTGTATATATTTCCCAAAGACGCCAATAAAACATTTGAACCATCCCCATTGTAAAACAGGTCACTATGATATCGAGCTTACGGAGTATCATTCACCGAATGCAGCAGTGATTAAGTAAGGAATGCTTATCGACTCTTCAGAAGACTCCTGTGTTATTTAGTTATGACATGTACATGTAGATAATCGGATTTCAATTTAACAATTTCCAAACAGAAATAACGTATCCAGTTGAAGTCACTTTATAAGTAAACGGTACCCCTTAAGATAGAGACCAGCGCGTTAGGCACAATTTGCACGTACCTCTAAAACGAGAGACGATGTAACACCTATCTTTTCACTGTTTTTTCTGCTGATGTTTATCTTTATTTTGTTGTTTCTGACGTTGAGTTCCACTGATGAGTCATCTATCGATGACATGCCAATATGGTGCAGTAGAATGTTATGTTTAATTAGCTCTTTGATTTCTTCGTATTTGTAGTCATCATTACATGTAAGCAACGTATATATGTCCATCTCAAAATAAAGAGACAGCGGGATGTTTTGAACACGGTTTACATGAACAATGGCTCACTCCAGTGGTTGTCAAGAAACATCTTGACTATGTAAATAATGAACTAGTACCATGTCATCTCATTCTAACCAGACAGGTACAGTTTATGATCGAATCAACCTTGGTTTTAACTCATGCACTAAGATAGTAAAAAAAGGTCCATTTACATTTGTTTGGTAATTGCATAAGTAGTATTTGAAAATAAAGCTGAGCAATATGATCAACTATTTGGTAAATAGAAAACAATTTATAAAAATATACTATTTATAATTCATAAAGAAAGCACCATATTATATACAAAATTAATTTCCAACATACTTTGTACATGTCATTAACTCTTATAAAAAATATTCCAAATGACCAAATAAAACATGTCTATCCGTGTAAAGTAAACAATCATCATAAAGGCATCATTTTAATGTACTCTTTAACAATGTAAGGCCCCTTTCCTTTGAAATGTTGACAATGATCAATATATTCTATTGTTGTAATCAGTAAAACTTTAACTGTGCATATCAGGTGACCTTTTTAAAGGACAACTCAAAGGTGATGATTCTGGTTATTGCATTGTGCAGTGCTCCCACAACCAATCGTGCTTATGTTGCTGTTAACATAGACATGTCCAGGTATATATATACCTATTTCACCCTACCACATGTCCAGAAAAATAAATATATACCTATTCCACTCTAGCGCATGTCAGAGAATATACCAAATAGCTATTCCAGTTGCAGTCCAACCGAGGACATGTCAGAGTATACGTATATACCAGAACAGCTATGCCACAATAGCACATGTCAAAATATAAACAGAATAGCTATTCCACCCTAGGACATGTCAGAGTATATACAGTATAGCTATTCCACCCTAGGACATGTCAGAGTATATACAGAATAGCTATTCCACCCTAGGACATGTCAGAGTATATACAGTACAGAATAGCTATACCACCCTAGGACATGTCCGAGTATATACAGAACAGCTAATCCACACTAGCACATGTGGGAGTATATACAGAACAGCTAATCCACCCTAGCACATGTGTACTGCTTTAAATGTTTTTTCCCTTTTCTTTCTAATCGAAAAGGAAGGTAAGAAATACAACCTATCCCTCAGAATGAGGTTAAGATTACATATATAACATCGGATAAAAATACGGAAGAAAACTCAGAGTAAAACTTTTTTGATATATCATCCCGTTTGATTTTAATAATTTTACCTATACTTTACCCAAGGGAGAGTCTACACTGTATCATTACCTATACTTTACCCAAGGGAGAGTCTACACTGTATCATCCCACACAGACAGGACTGTTTCCTGAATACCTGTTCCACTTTCAGACTTGTGGGCTTTACAAACTCCTGGTAATGAACCCAAGAGACTCAAATCTAATACCTTCAACCTCTATATGTACACTCTAAGCCAACTCATGATCAGCTACCTCAGGTCACCATGTCCAGTACTGCTAAACACCTCCTCCCTGTTTCTAAAAGACAACACAGTTTACAACCACGGTTTGACTATCCTAATATCATTCAAACATGCCCATGTATCCACACTTTTGGTATTCTACCTGAATACGTGTCAGGTTATTACAACAATGTACCCTGCCTATAAACATGTCGAGGAATACAGATCATCTACTCAGTCTACCGACATGTCAGTAGATATGGACAATCAGGTATAAAATTATCTTGTCAGGAATAAAAGGTTGGCTTATCGTCAACTTGTCAGGGCCTGGAATCTAGGAATGCCTGCAAATACCTCACCACCTGTAAACAAATGATTTGATGACAATAGAAATACAGAACAGGATAGAAGTGACAGGTACTTGTTACAATTTAGTTAAGGTACCAGTATCCAAATATCTCTACACTCACTCTGGAGCTTTTATATGTATTAAGTTCATTCCATTTGACCACATAACTTGAGTTTGAGGACAGGAACATTTTTATGAGTATAGGCCCTAAACATTTTGAATTGTGTTTCATCATAACCAGTGGAATGATAAATAGTCAGTAAGACTCTATAAAGAGAATGACAACAGTTCAATATCATTCTGGAATTATGTTATCTTAGATGATCAGGAAGAATAGTAGAAGTGTGGTGAAACTCACTGAGGACGTTTTCTGGGACACTGAAAGGTGATTCTGACAGCTTGACCTCCGTGTTATAGGCCCAGTCCGGTATGGGTTGGTCCGCCCACTGTAATGTCAATACTAACATGATTAAGTGGTCTGGGAAGACTGTCCTGCTGTGTAGCACACCCCTAAACATTGTCACTGTGACCTGATACAGTGTACCCTAGAATCGGTAGCTGCTCCATCAGTAGGTGGCTGGAGTCACTATCCAGTGATGAGAATCAATACTGTATTAGCCAGATTTCTGACATCTATTCAATGTATCATCATTTTTCTCACACTATTCTCAAGAGCTGCTATCTGGACAAATGAATTAAATACCACACTAAGCGACACTATACTGTCTATATTTACAGATGGAGATGTCTGTCTTACCTGTTTGTTTTTTTGATGCCAAATACATGGTACTGGAACTGTAGTGACGAGACTGGAGTTGTTCTCTAGCTTGACTAAAATCTCCACCACGTATCGGCACTGAAAAAACAAAATTTAAAATAGAACTAAAGTGACAACTTTGTAATCATAACACCATCTGTTAAAAAATCTTCCTTTTTCCACAAACTTTTGTCAAGAAAGTGAAGTCAAAAAACATAACTGTCTATTTTCCTTTAAAAAAGAAAAAAAGATTCAGCATATTAAGGTTCCTATTTTCCAAAAATTCAAAACAAAAATAAAGATAAACATGATAAAATAGCAAAATAAACTGTCACTTCCATAAAGACTTTGAAGAACACACTGCTTTACAACATAGCACTTGCTACACAATACAGAATTGTTGAGAATATAAAATATTGAAAGAGGCAATCTATAAATGGCATGGCTATGTCATTTGTATGGTTAGCATGATCAAGTACAGGACGGATATCATACTGTAGCAAGTAGTACATACACACACTGTAATACGTAGTACACACACACACACACTGTAACAAGTAGTACATGTACACACACACTGTAATACGTAGTACACACACACAATGAAACAAGTAGTACATACACACACTGTAACAAGTAGTACATGTACACACACTGTAACAAGTAGTACATGTACACACAATGTAACAAGTAGTACATACACACACTGTAACAAGTAGTACATGTACACACACTGTAACAAGTAGTACATGTACACACACTGTAACAAGTAGTACATACACACACTGTAACAAGTAGTACACACACACTGTAACAAGTAGTATATACACACACTGTAACAATTAAAACACACACACTGTACCAAGTAAAACACACACACACTGTAACAAGTAGTACACACACACACACACTGTAACAAGTAGTACACACACACTGTAACAAGTAGTACATACACACACTGTAGCAAGTAGTACTACATACACACACTGTAACAAGTAGTACAAAAGTATTTGAAGGGAGACAACCCTTACTTGTGTAGAAACTTATTTTGTGTTGCGAGTAAATCTCTCAGTAAATCTCTCATCGTGGCATGGCAGGTATGAGGAAGTGTTTACCTGTACTTGACACCTGTTTACCTGTACTTGATACCTGTTTACCTGTTCTTGATACCTTACAACAGTGACTAGATTTACCTGTATGTGATACATTGTGACAAGTGTAGTATTTACATGTACCTGTATGTGAGACCTTGTGACAATGATTGTATATACCTGTATGTGATATGTTTTGACAGTACTTGTATTTACCCCTATATAAGACCTTGTCACAGTGCATTTAACTGTATGTGATTCATTGCGAGTGTAAGTACTTACCTGTTTGCGATACAATGTGAGAGTGTAAGTTTTACCTGTATGCAATACAATTTGAGAGTGTTAGTAATTACCTGTATGTGATACAATGTGACAGTTTTAAGTATTTACCTGTATGTGTTACAATGTGACAGCGTTAAGTATATACCTGTATGTGATACCATGTGACAGCGTTAAGTATATACCTGTATGTGATACCATGTGACAGCGTTAAGTATTTACCTGTATGTGATACAAGGTGACAGTTTTAAGTATTTACCTGTATGTGATACAATGTGACAGTGTTAAGTATTTACCTGTATGTGATACAATGTGACAGCGTTAAGTATTTACCCGTATGTGATACAACGCAACAGCAGTGATATTTACCTGTATGTGATTCCCTGAGACAGAAGATGGAAGTGGTGCATGTGGATGGTCAGGTTCCTGTAGTTGTATGATAAAATTGTCCAGTCCCCTGCTTAGAAATAATTGTAAATAATGTCACATTCAACCCACCAAAGGTATATTATAAAACATTAATCAGAAGAAAAAGAAAAATCTTACTCATAGAAAATCAATATCAATATAATTTATAATGTTTAAGTCAGCTAATAATATTTCCTTATTCTTTATTATATTTTTACACATTAATTATAATTAAAATGTTAGTTTTATCCCAGCAATACACTTTCATTATATTAAATCTAAAATCCTTTCTTTCTCTAAGATAGTTTAATTACCTGTTCAAGATATCTGCTGCACAACCATCGACTGGTAACTCCTGTACTGTGAAGGGTCCTTTCTCTGGACAGATAAAGAGTCTGTCCTGTGTCTCCTGTATACTGTTATCTTTACACATCTTTGTACCTGACAATCCACCCTTGGCTACAAAAGTTATCTCCCTTACCAGCCGGACGGTAATGTTACTGACGTTCTTGTTTGTCTCGTTTGTTATGATAATTCTGACTTTCATACCCTCCCCAGTCTGCTGGACATGTCTCAGCAATCTGTGGGGGAAATTAAATGTTCTTTTTATATTTTCATTCACGATTAATTTTTTTTTATTGAATACAATAATTTCTGAGCACACTGTTCTGATTTGGTTTGGTTTAATTTTGTTTAATATCCTATTAACAGCTAAGGTCATTTAAGGACGTGCATTCATGTGTGTAGTGTATGCAGGAGACATGGTATGGTGGTGTGCTTGCCTCCTTATGATAGGGTGGATCTTTATAGTGCTATCTCACTGAAATACCATGCCGAAGGCACCAAGCACAGCATTCCGCCTGGTCACATTATATTGACAACGGGTGAACCAGTTGTCGCCATTCCTCTAAATGCTGAACGTTAAGCAGGGAATAACAGCTACCATTTTTAAGGACTTTGGTATGTCCCGGCCTTGGAACAGAACCAAAGCTATTGTCGACCATGGTCGGAAATTGCCTCTACTAAAGGACCATTGTAGAGAGAGAGAGAGGGGTCTAAAGTTGAACGAAGACAAACTTAGGCTACGTAAGAAAGAAGTCACATTTGTTGGTCACGTAATAACTGCGGATGGATTGAAGCCATATCCCGACACGGTGAAGGCAGTGTCTGAGATGCCTGATCCGACAGATGTCGCTGGGGTCCGACGATTTATCTGATTCATGAACTACCTTAGTAACTTCCTGCCAGGTTTTAGTGACAAGTGTGAACCATTGAGGAAACTGACTCTTCACGACGCAGAATGGTGTTGGATGGACATTCACACGAAGGCTATGCGAGAGATAAAAGATCTTATAAATTCTGAACCGGTTCTCAAATACTTCGATATGAAGGAGAAATTGACCATCCAGTGTGATGCATCGGAAAAGGGCATAGGAGCGGCAGTACTGCAAACAGGGCAACCGATCGCTTACGCGAGCCGCGCATTAACCGGTCTCGAGACCCGTTATGCGCAAATCGAGAAAGAGCTACTTGCTGTAAATCTACGCAGGGTACAACACGAAACGGGGAAATATGACAACCTCCAAATCCTGCGTGAGGTGATTTGTGAAGGATAGCCGAAGAAAAGATCACTCGTGCCTGTGCAAGCACAGCAGCAATTCAACGTGCGAGATGAACTCTCCGTTCAAAATGGCATTATCTTTAGAGGTGAACGCGCTGTGATTCTAATTTTACAGCCATCCGACATCAGATTGAAGATTCACTCGTCACACAACGGTATAGAAAGATGTTTGCAGAGAGCACGCGAAACTGTGTACTGGCCAGGAATGGACGCGGAAATCCGAGAATAGATAGAACGGTGTGATGTATGTCGCACGTTTGACGCGAAACAGTCAAAGGAGACACTAGTGTCGCATAAAATTCCTGACAATTCCTAATTATATGTTGCTATAGAGTACATAGTAATGCACATTTACTTGTACATGAAAAAGTGAAAAAAATTGATACATTTATATATAAAATCCATTACGCCTTATTCGAGAGTATATTGATAATTGAGGCAGGAATACAGATTGTATAGTTCATTTATAGGACCACCTTTCAAGCATCATTGTCATGTTTGTGATCTCCCACTAACAGTGAAACATCTTATTGATTGAATGCGCTATTTCAAACAAATGCGTGACATTTTTAGTAATGTTAAATTTCTTTGTCATTAATATTAAATGGTTGCATACACTAAAATGATCTTTACAATAAAATATTTTAGTTTAATGCATTTTATTTGTGAATGAGTATATTAAATGTCGTTTGTTCTCGATGAAATTTGTGGATGGATCGCAAAAATATGGGTCAATCATGACGTCTTCTACACGCCGATAGGGATGCGTAATACAAGGTTTGTGACGGTCATAGGAAATATAGCAGCGGACAGAGTCTATGCGCTCTGGTACCAACTTTACACTGCAATAACAACCTGGTACTTCAGCCAAGCCCTTAGCTCATGTCCTATCATTATCCGGATGTCGACCAAACTGGCCTGGTCACACACCAAGACCTCACTGTCAAATCTATCGGCGATAGCCACAAGGAGGCCATAACTGGCAGTCATCCCATTAAAAGTAAATCAAATTCAGCAGACGACATCATCACAATATTAAAAGAAAACTTAGGATTCTCATAATATCAGATGTTTTTAATTGATCAGGTTAAACAAACGTTGGTGTCCTGTCTCATCAGTCTAAATTAGATATATTTCCCGGGGTTTTAGGACCACCATTACGCTTTGCAATAGCTCACGTTTGGGTTTAATGTTGAAAGTTCGCCCAATTGAGGCAAGCAATATGAATGGGTTCTGTACCCAGGCAGGGATATACCAAAGTCCTTAAAATGGCAGATGTTCTTTCCAACTTAACGTTCAGCATTTAAGCTAATCGAAACAGCTGGTTCACCCGTCGTCAGTATAATGTGAATGCACTCCTGGGGGCCTTCGACATTGGGTTTCAGTGAGGTAAGCATCAGATCCTCGCTATCACAAGGAGAAAAACATCAACATACCACCTCTAGCACACATATACATGGCGGCACGTTCTTAAATGACCATAGTTGTTGGTAGGAGGATTAACCCAGTACAATATTCCTCTTACGCTGGGGTTATCTGCACGATTTAAATTGAATGCGCTGATATCAAACAAATACTTGACAAATTCTATTATGTACAGTTAATGAAAAAATAACATATATATCCTTTTAAAAAAGCATAAAACAAAACATTTATTTTAGATTTGATCTGACCTGTTACATGTATCTTGATCAGATACTGTAATTCAACAGTTATTACAGATAAATACAACAATATAAGATTTAAAATTTATCGATTGTTGGCAATGTGTGGTCACGGTTGAAGTTAATATTTTTTATTATGACATATGGAATTGCGTGTCGCCTCTTATTGGCTGACACCGCAATTTTATCTTTAACACTGTGCATATCGCTACAATTCAACATTTTTTTTCCCATTGTCAAAACACAATTTCACAAATCAAAGTGATGTTCACAAATCAAAGTCACCAAATTACTAGTGTAAATTATATAAATGTTAACCCGGAAACAGCAGTTACATGCCTATAATAGTTGATAACTACATGTATAATAGCGTGTAAAAAAGTAGTTTCGAAAACAAAACATCCTCTTAAAGACTATCTGACATGTTACGTTCGGTACGAGTATCTTGGTCTATTTTGTTAAATACATATATATGAATTATGCATGCTGCGTAGGCTATTATGATGCATATCGTGGAGGATATCATGATCAGTTGTATACACCGGACACGAAAGATGATTTGGATAAGGGATCCGTTTGGTTAAATACATAATTATGAATTATACATGCTGCGTGGGCTATCATAATGCATATCGATATCATATGGATATCAGTTGCAGAAACCGATCGGTTTCGCATAATTTATATTCACACAAAGGCATCTAATTACAAATGTTATTGATATTTTCAATTTATGTGCAGAGGAATCATAAATCATACACTGACATCTAATTTGTATAACATGCCATGTTTTGTAACTCGCTCACCAGGTTTTGAATTCCTAATAGAACCGCACCGCTATACTTGCTGTTTTCGTTGGGGACACAACAACGACCAAAACAAACATGCTGCTTCCATTGCAACCTATGGGATGTTTATTATTTACTCTCTATATCCTACCAACCTTTTGTTTTCCAGCGCCTCTGTTAGGGACTTGGTGCTAGAGAGTAAATAATAAATATCATTATGAATAGAGATGAATGTATAAGTGCGTTCTGTCCCAGTCCGGGACATGCAAAAGTCCTTAAAACTAATACCCCTGTGATAACGCTCAACTTTAAGGGTGATCGCGATAGCAGGTTAATCCGTTGTCGGTTTAATGCGACCGGGCTGAATAACTGTGCCTTCGGCATTGTGTTTCAGTAAGGTAGTACTCAAAAGTCGACATCAGATCTACGCTATCACAAGGAAGCAAATACACCATCATACCGCTTCCAACAGTCATCCACACTTATATCACACACGTGGAGGCAAGTCCTTAAATGACCTTAACTGTACATTGGACGCAACATAATGGTAAACCAACCCTAATGGAACCGACCCATAATGTTTTGTTATTTTGTTTAAAGTCCTTTGAATAGCTTATCATTTCAGGACGTGCGTCCACATTTATAATGCATGCATGTTTGTTTGGTGCCATTACGCGGATATGATGTCGACTTAAGAATGCTCGGCTACCTTATTGAAATACCATGGCGAAGGCATCCAGTGCAATATACCATTCCGGTAACGAAAAGAAAGCAGAGGTATACAATTAGACAGCTGATAACTTAACAGAATAAAATATGAGAAGAGGTGCTGTGAAATGAGAGCCCCAGTATGCGAGTATACCAAAGTGTTTAGGTATCAGGTATATGTACTTCCCTAAATATGAATTAATTTCAACAAAATATTGTCAGCCGATATATATTGGAAGAGGGAACCGTGTGTGAGGATGTGCAGACTCATGCCTTTGGACCATACCTCGTTGACGTTTTAGTGCTAGGACTCCCTGAAATGAGTAGGAGTGCTGCTCCTTACACTGTAACTGGTTTTCATTTCGCAATAGAGGTTGGTTTGGTTTTATCTTGTTTAACGTCCTGTGAACGTGTGTGCTGGAAACGGTGTATAAAACTCTTTGCGATAGGGTTATCAAGTTGTTGCCAATACTGAGGTGTTGGAACGCTCAGCAGGGATAACAACTACCATTATGATATTTAAGGTAGTCTCCTTTCACTGTCTCCCTAGCCTCCTTATGTTCAACAACGAGGCCTAATTAAGGTATTTTCAAGGGTTGGTTTGGTCTTAATTTGTTTAACGTCCTATTAACAGCTAAGGTCATATAAGGACACGCCTGCATGTGTGTATGTGTGCCGAAGGCAGGGTATGTTGGTGTATTTGTCTCCTTGTGATAGCATTATTCGCCTCTCACGATACATGCAGTGGGTAACAACAGATATACTCTTTTCGCGATCCCCGAGCTGTAGGAGTAGTATTGCCAAGGGAGGCGGAAGGAAACTAAAAAGATATTAGAAAATAGAAGAAACATTTAAACATTCCAAATGTTGCAGTTGCAATACGTTTTATGGTCTCCATTAGGGAAATATTCTGTTTCTTTAGTGGGATGTGAGGGTCGATGTTGTTGTTTGTGCTCATGAGCATGTCTTGTTTCGTTGTTGCCATCCTGGTTCGCGACATTTCCTGATTTGACCTACATTCACTAAGAGGATGTTGTCGTTGAAACATAAGACATTAACTGTCCGAAATACATTTGTTTGCTAAAATTGGGATAAAGGTTAATAGAAGACAGTTGCCAGGAGGACACCATCAAAAGGAAACACTAAGGAAATTAGAAACGAAAATAACTGGGAGCACCTCGTCTGATTCTCCCAATAAATTTTCAATTGTCGTCCTTTAAATCTTTACTTTCTTAATATTTTGCCCCAAGTTGATAAACTTTTAGTTCGATGTATGGGTGTATTCTTTTGTCAGTTATCTCTTCACCCGTCAAAACAATGCAGATGTTCATTCAGTAAGGATCAACTGACGTGTATGGCAAGATACATTGTAACTTGACATTCATTTTAAGGAGCAATGCAGGTCCCGGGTTAGTTTCTCATGTCACTAAATGCCATTCTATGTAAGATGTCATATAATAAACAATATATGTTTTATAATTACGATATTTCCATTGTTTATGATACATCTTATATTATACACAAGATATATAATTTGATGAAATACAGGAACGGCATTGCTCCTTGAATAAGTGTTTAGTCGATCGGCTTGCAATAGACATGTCGAGTTTAAAAGTAATCCGATTGAAGAATGCAACGTATCACTTAGATAAAAACAACAACAATGTTTTACTCTGTTTTAATAGAGGCTGACTGATTAAAGCATATCTATTTCCTTCGAAGATATCAACAAAACAGAATATGGTGATATATATACAGGGATGATAGTAATTTTACGTCCCGATATATGGATGCAGGTCCTAGTAACGTTCGTAAAGAATTCAAACTCATCATCATACATGTTCATTATCAGCGGTTTATTATGAACAGTATATGTAACGATAAATGATATTAGTTCGATCAATAGCTTGTGCGTTTAACAATATATGAATTGTGTAAGCTTCACTGCACAGACGAGCATGCGTATATTTCAAAACTAAACGTGAAATTGACACACTGGATATAAACTACAGCAGTATCAAAATAGAAACATGTTATTTGAAGACCAGGAATCGATGAGATAGCCGAGTTTAGAAACGCTATGGTTGGAATAGCGGTTTGTGCAACATAGTATGTAGATAATTAACGTGAAAGAAACGGAGATTATTAACGATGAATTGGACTGTACTGTTGGCTGTGTGTAGCGGATTCATTTCGACGACCTTATGTGCTGGTATGTACAGATTCATATAAATGACGACTTTCTGCGTTGGTATACATATTATTTTAAGCAAATGATGACCTTCGTTTTTGTTTTTCGTAGTTTTACATAAATTACATTTCTTCTACGTAGATGTTTGTGTGTATACAGATCACGACTGTTTTTGTAAACATGGAGGTGCGAGTTTTCTGTATTTCTTTTTGGGAAGACCTGAATGGAGTGGAAGGAACTGCGCCCACCATCATATGTTCAAATCGCCCTTTTCTCCTTCGTCCGTAGTCCGTTAACATGAGCAATTCCTTTTATTGTTATTTATCACGAACTACTAGACTATCTTTCCTAAATTTCCTATGTAAGTTCCCCATGGTTATTTTGCATGTATCATTTTGCAATTGATCAGAAGAACAAAAAAGGTGCCATTCTTAGATTTTACAGTTCCAATTCGTTATCCCTTTTTTCAACGAGTAGTTGAGAGATCATTTTAAAATACACAAGCACATGTAGGTTTCATTTGATCCGTTCAAGTTTTCGCTATTTCTCAAAAAGTAGTGGATGTCTCTTTCTGAAATTTCAGACGTTGTTTTCACTTGATTTTAAGAACACATTTCATTTGAGATTGGTGCGATCAACCAGATGTCACTGCTAGTCGGCCATCTTGAATTCTGACAATTCATTGATATCGCTTCTTCTGTTGAGAACATGCCAGTTAATTTCTTTCAATTTTATATATAACTTCTTTGGCCCGTTTTTGCGCATGTTCCATTTTTAGATTTATCAGAAAAATTAGATGGCCCTTTTCGCTACAAGTACTTGATTTTCTATTAATCTCTCATTTAACCATGACAGTTCACCAAGGTCAAACATATCAAAATTGTCTAAATAAAATTGCAGGCTAAATGTCATTTTCGATGATTCTTGGCTACCCTACTGGCAGATGAAATTATTATTTGTGTGTGGGTTAAGACTCGTAATAGCCGTTTCGGCTCAAATACAAAGTATGGGTGCTTCGGCATTGTATTACACAAAGTAGCACACTGAAGGCGTTAGCAGAGCAATTTACCGCCTTCGGCACACACACATACATTACACGTCCTTACAATGACCTTAGCTGTTTATAGGACGATAAACCAAAACAAACCGACATCCTAAGCGCTATCTCGTTTAATAACCATGTCAAAGGCATCTAGCACAGTACTCCACCTGATCAAATTATACTGACAACGGAAAAAACAGTCCTTGCCCCTACTCTGAAAGCTGAACGGCTAGCAGGGTCACTATTACAAAAAACAATCACAGAAAAGTTGCATCAATCACGAATATACATGTGCAATTTGAGAAAGATCAATCAGATCGTTGTGAACATTTTCTATTCCTCAAAATTTGAGATGGACTCTTTTTGCCCATCTTGGTATGCAAATCAGTACAAACAAAACTAGACAAATAAGGACCATGCGAAATCTGCGGGTGAAATTTGAACAATATCCCTCCAGTAATTTTGTAACAAATGACGCTGATGAATTTTAGACTCCCGAAATTCAAGATGGCGTCAATTTGGCCACCTTCATGTTAGGATCAGTCTCAAAATTCAATTTGAGTATGATGGGCTAGACATGTCCAGAAGCCATATCTTACCAAAAAAAATCGTCCTTCAAACCTCTGTTTAGGAATGTTGACATTCTGCTTTTTTGCCCTTCCTCAGTATTGAATAATAATAATAATAATAATAATAATTCGAGGTTCTTATATACCGCTTTATCACAACCTAGTTCGTAGGTCGTC
>JAUMHH010186097.1:0-14554 GCA_032359455.1 Chlamys rubida | reverse complement strand
ATCTGCTCTTGTGAGCAGGTATTGATTGTTACGTCATTTGTTTGCGAGAGTAACGTCATCAATTTTTGAGAAAACGACGTAATTTTCTCACACAAATCGATGACGTAACAATCAATACCTGCTCTCAAGAGAAGATAACTCTGCAATACGCAAAGACGGAATTGCAAGTTACAATAACGTGTATTTCTTCGATTATGCTCCATTATGTGTCGTACGGCTTAGTTGGCACTACTAATTTATAGATTATGGTTCGGATTACCGGTTTTGTTGACTTTTTTCTTTTAAAATATTTTATCTTCTATTTTACTCTTAAAAATTAATTATTTTTGTGTCGAATAACGGTTTTGTTGATACTTCGGGTTTTTTATATAAAACTTTAAATTTCTTATATTTTACATGTAAAAATTGTTTAAATTTACCTTAATCATGTAAAACATCATCGATCTGCGTGTCAACTAAGGAAAGTGTATTTCAAATATCGAAAAATATATGTCTTAAAATGTTATGTAAAAATAGTGAATATCATTGCACGTACGTTATTGATTCTGTTGTTTAATAAATACCATATCAAATGAAGCAAGGTGACTGCCTTTTTAGAAACACCTGGTCTTATTAACAACGTCTTAATAAACAATAGCAAATGTTGACCTCTTATACGTATAACAGATGTTCTTTTAATGGTTTTATTTAAACAGGCTCTTTCAAGAGAAATATATCAGATCTGTCGTATGGCAAATTATTAAATAGCCTCTATGTGTATACCAAATTACTAACACACACACAAAATATACCACCGTGTCAAACATATGGACATGGGCATTTCGCGCTTTCATTATTGCCCTAGATTATAATTGTGCAAATTGAAGTTTTTGTACACAGTTGTTTGTTGCCTATATTTACAGTACGCCAATTTATCAATTTTTCCTGTCTGTTGAATCCGCCAATATAACTACTTTTGCAGTGTCCGTTAAATGACTTTAACTGACAAAATCATGAAATGCTGGAGAAAATCATAAGAACATAATCTACCTTTCATATAAAACCTAACATTTGGTTTACCTAACACGCCATAATTTTGAAAATGTCACTATCGCGTCTTCATTTTATGCAAGGTTTCCATGAATTTGTTCTATTTTCCAGGTACCACTCTTGAAGAAATAGAAGAAGGAAACAAAACCATCAACTTTATGAACACAAATTTATTGTACGTGTTTAAGTTGAAAACATACATGAATGTCTGTGCGATCCTAGGATACCCATTCGTGACAGCTAGAATCGTTGTAAATAAATTAAATCGATTATCCACTCAACACACTATTAACAATACAATCTCTCAATTCAGTACCTTTTTCTGTTAGTTTCTAATTTAATTAGCAGAACATTCCTTACTTATTTATAAATTTCAAATATACATTTAACTTTCTCGGTTCCAGACTTTTTAAATATTCATTCTGATATTCATTAAGATACAATGTGAAACATTTGTACCATTAAAATGTACATAATTCTTTCTGCACGTGGACCCTTACAATATCGGTTTCATGCAAAAATAAATTGTTTTAAAGAAGAAATATTGAACATCGAAGTTACAATGCAAGTTGTAAAATAAATTGTGTTTATGGTGAAACTTTTCATAAATGGCACTACCACAACTATATACATTTAATAAGGTTGGGAGAATTTGCCGAAGGGCATTGTAAGATAGCCTGTCAGTGTATTGAGATGAAATGGATATGACAGCAGTGACTGACATTTTTGTCGTTTACTGTGTCTATGAATACATCAACCAGACGGTAATATGTGAATTGCGGGTGTCTTCCAGAGTGTTAACCCACACAAATATGTACACACCCACATATAGAAACCCACACCAACACCAACATGCACGCACCTACACCAATACACTCATTCAACTCACCCATACTGTATACAGACATACAGATCACATTCTCCCCACATCCATATACACAGGCTCGGTCAACACCCCCTCCTTCCACGCACATCAAGTCAGACATACAACCATGTTCACGACCATTCCACTCTCGCACATAACTCGTGTTTCCTCACACACTAAATACATACACACATCAACTGCCCTACAACTTTGCTATGTTTATAAAAGAGAGCATGACTTTTCCAACTTTCCTTTCTAGCTTCGCTATCCTGGTCTGCGACAGTAAATATCAGCAATGTTGTTTTGGATTCCTTCTGACAGATGCAATGTAACTTTGGGATAGGGATATACACGTTATCCTACTTATGTTAAGCAAACATCTTACAATCACGCATGCGCAACATTCTTACAATAAATTACAACATATAACAAGCAAATGTACAACTTACATAATAATGTGTTTTATAATAATTAGATGCAAACTAATGTAGAGTAACAAAAAATATACTTGGGGAAATACCATGGTCTTAATAGCGGCTATGTGATAAAAGTAAACACATGTGCATGTCGTTTTGTACTATTAAGCAACTATTGAAATCTGAAAAATGCAATGTTACGTCTTTTAAAGAAGTCTTGCCAAACAATACTATGCTGACAACACATGAGACAGGAGATACCTGTACTTCGTAGAGGAAAAAATTGAAAGTCTTGATTGTATTTTTCAAATTTGATAAGGTAAAATCGCCACAAATATGTTATCGTTTTCATCAAAACAGTCCATAATAAGAACGTAATTTTCATAAAATATTAATAAACTTGTTATTAATAAACAGAGCACATGAAATATGTATGAAATATTTGCTATAATATACGTCTACAAGTAATCCGATATAATAATTTTAACTACAAATGATGGCATTTAACTTCTTAACTTTAAAAGTTAAATCATGTTCTGAACCTTAACCACTTGAAAATCCTTTCATCCAACGTCCCTCAAAATTATTGACCTTTGCCCTTGCCCTGGACCTCATTATAGCGTTTTTCCTGCGAGCAGACAGTGCCCTTGAATTTTTCGCAGGAGTCCGTGACGATTTTGGCGCAGATTTTAATTTTCTTGGAATCATAATTTGTGTTGGTTTGCTTGACATGGTTTTTAGCTGTTTTGGTATTATCTTTTGCATGGGTTTGCTTGATATGGTTTTTAACTTTCTTGATATCATCTTTTGTATGGGTTTGTTTGATATGGTTTTTAACTTTCTTGATATTATCTTTCGTGTTGGTTTGCTTGACATGGTTTTTAACTTTCTTGGTATCATCTTTTGTATGGGTTTGTTTGATATGGTTTTTAACTTTCTGGGTATTATCTTCTGTGTGGGTTTGCTTACGCGGCAACTTCGCTTAATTACACATCGGCGACACCGTCTCCCACCCCGGTAGGTAATCGACAGGACACGACATGCCTTTGGTATGGAAGCCGGACACCGAGATTTCAGACAGTAAGTGACGCGGGAGGAAGGGACAATCCTTGTCCTATGGATCACAGTTGCTTCCGTTGGTCGTTTGACATTGCGTATCAAGAGACTCTTTCTTGTAGTAGGTCTCACATTCGTGCCAATTTTACGGATTTTGTTTGTTGAGGCCACGGCAATCCTGCCGGAAATTAGTCCTGCAAGTACAGACAATATCAGTTAAAAAAGACTATTCAAAATTTGGTTTTAATTTTCTGAAACAAATATTCTTTGATCAATCAAATATATTATGTAAAGTATATGTGTGCTGGCGCTCATACAATATTCCATTATATTCTTATCATTTAAATGAAACAAATCTTAATCTGTTCAATGTATTGTTTCGCAAAAACAAATCAATTATGCATAGTCCAATATTAGTATAAACATTAATATAACAACGATTATCACTCCTAGTTTTTTCATATATTTAATGGCATTACTGTATACAAGGAAGCTTTCGCCCACTTAATCTTTCGCCCTTTGATGGTAAAATATCTTTCTGCACAGTGTAACCCTGGGTTGTTCACATGTATTGATTAAGTAGAATATTGATAGTGTTTTGTGTATTGCTATTGGCTGCCTCGATGGAAACACGCACTCATAACGTAAGGTCAAAAAGGTGAAAGTGAAACCGCGGCGAAATTTTCCCGTATACCGTGTTACTGTATGATTTCCATATCTGTTTACCATTTATGCAGCTAACGATAGACATCTTCTATTTTCAGAACATGACAAACAAGGTGTACGATGTTTTGACACATAAACAACGTCACCTATGAGAAAGGCCGGCCGTTGACAAGACACAAGGAAGCGCCGTCAAGCCGGACATTAAAGTAGACATTAACAGCGACGAAACAAGGACGTGGCCATGTCCTTCCTGACGAATCGTCGTGATTATCATATTCCACCAATCATCAATGGTTTAACATAACGGCCAAGGACAATGTATACAGTGATTTATATGGGGGGATGGCCGCTACTACTAACACAGTGTTAGTATACACTGTATATGACCTTGTATTGTTATGTTTTTTTCATTCTTGCATAAACATGTCAAACGATTTATAGGAATCGGACATGATATACATTGTATAAAGATGATATGATATTTAATAATCTCAATAACTGTCTACATAGAATTTGTAAATCTGTTATATTCAATACAATCAAGCTAAAAGGATATTTACATATTTGTTTTGCTTTTTAATTATTTTAACATTTTAATGTTTAGTTATTTTATTTGATTCGGCGATTTACGAAAAAAATACATTTCAAACGAATTTTTGCCTTTGTATTATAACTCATTTTCATCCCTAGAAATCTCGGTCAACAATGCTTACTGAGGAAGTATGCAATGTCGCCCTCTCCTGGATGTTATGCTTATTTTATTATAGCGAGTGTCATGTTTCGCGTCATCCTGTTCGTCACTAGCGGTAAACCTCAATGTCGCCGTATAATTCATTTACAGTTTGGTGTAATAAACGATCAACGCCAATTGATTCTTCAACAGGATCGACAGGGTCTACGTGTGTCTAATATTGGTATCATCAAGTTTGGTGGTCATGCACAATCCTTGTGTATGATAGGTCTAATGGTAGGATGCCGGGCTCGTGACGAAGGGGCGCGGGTTCGAATCCCGTTATTGCACTTTGTTGTATCATTGAACAAGATACGTTACTCCACTTGTTCAAGTCTACTCAGCTGTAAATGAGTACCTGGTTGGGCAGTGCTGGAATTTTCGAATGCTAGTAGCTGTGAGCGCTTAAATGGCAGCACCGGCTGCATGCTTCCCGGGAAGTTGAGAAATATATTGGCTGGTTGCAAAGACCCAATAACCACGGATAATAATTTGTGAATCGATATGAGACGCCCAAGGATGTGATAAAGCGGTATATGATAACGTCAAATTATTATTACAATAATTATCATAAATCCTTTTAAAAGAAGGTGGTACATTTGAAAATGTTCACATCACACATATATAAACCTATCGGAAAACGAAGTTACTACAGAAGTTGTTAATAACGCTGTATCATTTTTTTGTTTTATATACCGTCCTAAGGTGATTGACAGTGAAGGTTATTTAAGAACGTTCCTGCATGTGTGTTATGTATGTGTGCATGTGTATATGCATGCTCTAAGTGGTATGTTGTTATACTGATACCACTTGTTAAGTCCTACTGAGCACATGTTTTTACCAAGTCACATTACAACATGACAACTGTATAAAAACAACTGGCAGGTTGGTAGTATTGGAAGTAGATTTAGTCCTGCTGATAACCGCATTCGTTGATGTAAACAAATTACCGGAAGTGGAAAAAAATAATTCCATTGATGACAGCAGCAAAAATCAATGAGGCGCGAGACTACAGATGTTCATATTTGCACCTGTTGTATCATAACAATATGTTTGGCATACTATCTGTAATCAATCAACGGTGTCTCAATAATCATATCTGCTTTGTCTGTCTGATTGACACCTTATGTGTCAACTGGTCATGCGTTTCTCTTTTACTTCGTGGCTTTGTGACGTCGTGGCAGCTTCATTATTTACTTACCATTAAACGGCCGTTATTATTGCGTATATCCCCAATAAATGTTTCTCATTTTTTGTGTATTTATTGACAATCAACAATATCACCTTATTTTTAAAACAGATGACTTTTGGTAATGTGGGCGTCAAAGATAAAAATAATTATACATGTGTCATATCGAAAATTTATAATACAGTAATGCTGTTTGTAGATTCATAATGTACACACAATATCTATTACTGATAGGAAATTAATCAGAACTGATCTAATGTTCGGAAATTAATGTTATTTGGTGGTTTGACGCATTCTTTCGTTTCAACAGTAGTCTAAACCTATTTGGATGTCAAACAGTTCGGCCTCACCGATTAGTTCTACAACAACAAAACAACTCTACAGTGTATCGGTATTCATTTGTGGCCTTTTTTATCTGTTACCAAATTGTATAGGCGCAATAACATGCGTGTCGTACGTTAACTTTAATCTTTTTGTGACTATATGACGATAGATCTATTCACCATATTCAATATTGAGTTTTGATTGGAATATCATTTTTACAAATTAGATTGTTTTCACCAGTTATCTGTGAAATATTTCATTTGGTAAGAACTTGCTTGTTCAGTTCTTGTATTTCTTTATCAATTCTTTCCAAAAAAGTAGATGGCTAAATTTGTTCAGCCACGTTCTCCGAAACATCAATTTGTTAAATTTACCATGCGAATGTTTTTATTATGAAACATTTCAAATCGTAGTAATTAATTCCTGATCATTCTATAATGCATTTTATAATCCTCTTCCACCATTTGCTTTGATTTTTTTTTTTAGAAAAGAACCATGTTGAGTTGATATCTTTATATGTTAAAATATCAGGGAAACTTCCATTGTTTATACATAGTTAGTTATAACTGAAATTATCTATTTTTCCTTTGATAGTACAGATGTTCTAATTGTTGAAAATTTGTTTAAGACAAACCAGTTCTATTCAAGGAATATCTCATTGGTTATTTTGTATAACATCAATCAATTGGTTTCCATTCTTTCATTTTAAAAATTGAACAGCGTTCCTATATTGAATATTTCGGTATTAGACTGGCAATGAAATCCCTTTCTTCATATTGTTATTCATAAGATACACCATTATCAATCTTTTATCATGACAGTTATTCTTCAACTTCATAATTGACCATCACAGATGAAACTTGATATTGTGAATTGAAATAGTTAAAAGATTGAACAATGCTAAATATGGGAAATTGATGCCAAAGTTCTGACGGATATTAGTACAAAATAATTACCTGATGAACTGATTATTTAAAGAAATTTACAATATAACAAAACAAATGAAGATGCAAGATTTACATGCCTAATAATGTAAATAGAAACAAGAGCAATACCCTAATTCATAGCCACTACATAGGAAACACCAAAACACTAAAAATAAACGGAAGAGGAGCATGGATATTTGCAAAAATAAATAAACAAATAAATAAAATGCTGCGGAAGAGAAAGAGTGTTTTGCACCACATCTAGCAACAGTCATTATGTTTTCTTTCAAATTCGCGAGAGTATAAGTACGTATGACGTCATAATGAACATGCCATGGTAAAAAAATGGAATTTCAGGTAGAAATCAAAATTATAATGACAATCGTAAAACTATGTAAGATTAATAAAATGTTTATGATGTGTGTAACCTGAAACCTTACCTTGACAACACGGCTGGTATATAACCGTCACAATGAAAAGTATCACCAGAAGCCGAAAAACTCCAGGCACCAGTCGTAGAAAATCCATGTCGGCAAAGTATTCAAATTAAGTTTATTCGCCCAATTTCACACAGGTGAAAAAATATTCAAACCACAAATCCCGTGTCTATGCCAGAAGATAATTTTCCAATATTGATTTATAATATACAAGTACTGAAGTTCTTCTATATTTGCTCGTTAATGTCATTCAGCGTAAAAAGTACCTTCTTCTTTCACTACATTAAAGCAATGTTCATCTTTCCAGAATCACGTTGGTTCACGTCCTGTCTTGTGGACGGTCGAAGTATTAGTAGCAGGTGTAGTACAGCCTAACGATCCGAGACATCCATACTGCATTAATCGTCAACAATTATTGTATAGTAATGACTGGCCAGCAATAAAACACGGTTTTAATGCGCAAACTGTTTTCGGTAAAAGACACCGGGATGTGTGTTTTTCTGCTGACGACTTCCGGTCATGTTTATCGAGTGTTTTGATGTAAAGCGTTTCCCTGATACACACTTAACATGTACAAACACATCGTGTTGGTATGTAGACGTGATATGTTACTTGTTACTAATCATTTTGTCTTAAGGAGTGTTCATGTGCTAGGGTGTTCAAGATAATGATAAAATAATTTACATCTTAAGTTTTCGATTTTTTGGATGATGAAAAACAATGTATGTTACATTATATAATGAGTTGTTAGCTCTGCACATTTTCAAGTTCAAAAGTGTCAGCTAATCTCCTTAAGTCATTCCTTAAGAATATTTGATAAAACAGATTTGCATGAAGATAATGTTGACGAAAATGATTAAGTGAAACTGAATATTTGTATAAAATACATATTACGGTAACATTTCTACACATGTATCACAAACTGACGTATAATTAGTTTTTGAGAATAAATTATGTTTGCGAACAAGGAAAGTCTATATATTGTAGCTTTGAAGTGTTTTCTCGTTTATACATTGACATTCATAAACGTGACTGTCTGAAAAAACAAAAAAAAAACACAAAAAAAAATTAAAAAAATAGAGGCTACCTTAGTATCAATTTAACCGTAATTCGAAACTCGAAATCGATCAAACTGGAGCAAAAATATTAACAAAGTAAATATATTTACATGGAGACCCCTAAACAATTCAAGGATAATAAGCCATGTGTTCCGGAAGAGTAAGTGTATTGTTTTGTTTTCCATATCATAGATGACCTGCTGTATGATGGTATTGACAATGTAACCAGCGTTTACAACTCTTCCAAAACGCATACTTTACACGAACGATGGCGCCGGACGATTGCCCCGTGTTGTTGGAATGATCTGTAGTTTGTTCAAATACATACAAATGTGTTTATTCTATTGACAACATCGTAACCTCAATTATAGCCACGACAATGATAGTGACGGATTATTGATTCCCACTGATTTGTTTTAAACCATAACGGAAACAAATCCACTGCATTTTGTGGACTGGTTCAGAATGTAGATCACAATTGTACCACGACTGACGACGTCGGGTTGGAACATGTTCAATTGTTGCTTTTTTCATGGACAATTTCGTAACAAAACAAGCAATAAAACCCGATTATTACAAAATATCATTCAATTTATTGAACAAAAAGTCACCCCTTACAAAGATGTATTTCATATGGTGATATATCCCAAATCATAATGTTTATTTAAATGACATATTCATATTTTATAACAAATCCTATATTATCTCAAATATGTTATATCTAAGTAAAATTATCTAATTTGATTCAGTTTATCTCATGGCGTAAACATGAACTACGGTTTTTGGCCTCACGCGCTCGAGTTTCCCAAAGTTAACTTTAATCTCATTTGTGGCCTCTTTATAAAATTGAGCAAGAGGTATCATACTTGCGTTTCGACAAAGATGCCACGTAGCCCTGATATTATTGACTGTTTTGCTATTGTTCTACTTCAAAGAATCATGTTTCCCTCAACAAGAGCAATGCATGTATAGTATTGGTAGTTATATGATAAACACACAATAATCAAATTATTTGGTGGATAATCAAGATGAAAATATATGCATATTATAATTTCTTGGAATAAACTTATATAGTACAAAGATATGACAAGATTATATAAGCACAAGAACGCATACGCCCATTCGTCTTCAACTTATTCAAACCGTGAATTTGTCTGACTCTTACTTTTAAACAACAAGTATATAACCGGTTATATTAACGTTTGTTTGAAAAAATCGTGAAGCTATAATATTATAACGATGACTCAATTCCTCAACCATTTTAGAGTTTTTATATATTACAAGTAGAGTATCATTGCATGAGGTATTCACTTTTTAAATGATGCGTACAACAGTCTACTTATTGAATGACGTATACAACATTATCTACTTCTTTTGAAAGACGTATTCAACAGTCCACTTATTGTGTGACGTAATAAAGGTTACTTATTGAATGAGGCATACAACATTCTACATATTAAATGACGTAAACAATTTACAAATTAAATTACGTGCACAAGTCTTAACAAATGACGTTTACAGGTCTACTTAATAAATGATGTTGGATTAGATGATTCGCTTGGGAAATCAGAGCTGCGTAATGTCCGTCTTGACAGAGGATAGTGAGGAGTTTGATTCCATGCTTTTGATGTCGCCCGCCCGTTTGGGTTTTGCATTCATTGTCATTGGAAGACCTGCATAGATCACAAAGAATACGTTATTTACACAACGACCGGTACAACAAAATGCTAAATAAGTTTTACGGAAACACCATCCTCGATAATCTACGGGTTACGCTCACGTTCGCTCTCTGCACCCCTGTAATATGTCTGGTTCAGTGTGTGCCACCTTGTGGATGAGACGAGAAGACTAGCTTGATTCCTTGGTGTACATCACAAGAACCGGTGACGTCGCGGTAACATTGACTTGCTTTAAAGTCGGATGTCGCTCCCTGTAACCTTCGCATAACAGGTATCAGCCTAGCGTTGGTCAGGTTATTTTTTACCAAAGACAAATAAAAAAGCTAACTGCGTGCCTTGAATTTTGCTATTATATATTTCAGGTGTGCGGATAGCGACAGTGAGCGTAATCCCTGCGTTATCGAGGATGCCGCAACACAATAGGTATCAATAAGAAGCTTAAAGGTCCTAGTATTACTATTGTCTGAGTGCATTCTAAGCGCCAAACGCCAAGTATGAACAAGTCAAACGAAACTCTACCAATTGCTCCGTTATTTACAATAAGTATTTACATTTCTTTTGTTCAAACCTATTATCCAACTTGTTCCAGATAACGATAACATGAAATTGTATTTGTTACTTTTAATGTACCGCGCATCATGGAATATGGTTTTAACTGTGTTTCATGCCATCATAATTGTTCAATAGATGCATTTCAATCCTTAATTAAAGGTTAAACTAAGAGTATGAAAATGAAAATAAAAAAGTGACATCTACCTGGTTAACATATCCTTAAGATTATTGTTGGAATTTAATGAAGTGTGATTTAGAATTTGCCTGAACTAACTAGTTTAAAACGTTCAGTAAGGAACAGTCGTGTTCCTACTCTCTAACCGTCTTAGGAGTTTTGCAATTAGAATCACAGCGTGGGTTGACAACATTCGACTGTGCAAAGTCCTGATAACAGGATCCTACTACATTGAATATATTCACAACATTTTGATAATTAAAAAAGAAACGTATAAGTAATAACAGTATGAATAATACATCAATGTACAGCACTGTCTTAAATTAGTAACTATGAGGTGGGCACCCAAAGCATAGCATCTGGTCAATATACACGAATAATTTAAAAAATAATTGAAACAGTTTGTCATTCTGATGAAGAAAGACAGAAAAAAAACCTTCCGAAACTGACCTCACACAAAAGTTTCAAGTTGATAGAAATTGCATGCATGATGGAGTGAAATGGTGGATCACACAACTTAATTGTGTAATATCAATTTTTTGTTAGTTTAGTTACGTTTTGAGAATTGAAATAAAAGATATACATACAGACTTTATCAATTTTAAAACAATTTTAAACAAATTTTTCCTACTTAGTATTAATCACTATTCTTGGCTCAGATGGAAGCACGCAATGGGTCTTAATGTTGGAGAAAAATGGATTACTTGGGGGAAAATCCACGTGGTCGGGCAGATGACCCAATACCTTTTTAAGCCAATTGGGTAATTTAGCCCCTGCCCTCTTTGTGAAATGCAACTGCGCTATCCACTGCGCCATCCGATCACCGTTTAACGCATGCTTTTCTGGTAAGTATGATTACACATGTGGGTTATCCTAAACCCAGAGCGTTAATGGAGTATTACAAACATACTCGTATACTATAATGATGCAGCTTTTAAAACTAATGATGCATCAAATAATTAGGATGGTGTTAGATATTATAAAGCAAAACTGTTACCGTTGCTATTTTACCAAGGCTACCAAAACAAGCTTAAAGTGTGATACGCTATTTTTAGGCATTACTTACCTCCCTTTTCTCCTGTTTTGCAATAAAACATGTTCGATTTTGAAAAAGTTGAACAAATGAGTAATTGCAATAAGATATATGAAAAACTGTTTTCATCATGAATACAATCAAATGGGTAGGGATTATTTCAGAGGTATTCTCTTGTATACCTTTATGCTTTCTTTTTATCCAAAACAATTTGTTGAAATGTATCTCTCATACGTTTTTGGATATATGTGCAATTTACACAAAGAAACGTTTCATGCTAAATGATAATTTAGTTAATTTCAATTTTTGCTGGAATTATTTACCCAATTGTATTCTAAATGCAATGATTCAACTTTTGCTCTCTCACAAATGTGATTAATGTTTAAATTGAATTGTGATGTTTATAAATTTTACATTTTTTGCCTTCTTTCAGCAACAAAGATGTTTAAACTTATAGGGTCCATGGCCCACTGCTCTGTGTTTATTCGTATGTACAGTAACTTCATGTTAATTTCGTTTCGGAAAGATATAACTGTATACAGGGAAGACAGAGGGTACATGTACAATACTGCTTATCAATGATCATGCTTACCGATGATTGTTTTAGAGAAGGTAGTTGTGGACTTCTTGATCATAGACCGGAGTGTGTCCCCTTTCTCTTCCCAACCATGTCCGTACGCTTCTACTGGGTAGGCAGGCTCGCCGTGTTTGGGTATGTCCAAACCTGAAAGGAACCAAGGTAAACATCTTAGAACGCCAGTTGGACTGTTTGAAACAAGAAAAGGTCAGTTATATGATTATTTCACCGTAATGAATTCCAATACATTTGAAAGGGAATATAGTTACCAAGTAATAATAATAATGATAATTCGAGGGTCTATATACCGCTTTATCACAATCTAGTTTGTAGGTAGTCTCAAAACGGTTCACAAATTATTATCCGTGGTTATAGGGCCTTTGCAACCAGCCAATATCTTTCTCAACTCCCCGGGGAGCATACAGCCGGAGCTGCCATTTCGGCACTAACAGCTAGCATTCAACAATTATAACGCGGCCCAACTCAGTATAAAACAAAAGGAAAGTGTGTAGTGAATATGCATTTATGAAAGTGTACTCAAATGAGTAAAGTTGTAAATTTCAACTCAAAATAAATAACTAGAAAGATAATTATTGAGAAAAAAAGACACTTTTCATTTGAAAATTACCTAAAACAACCCCCCTCCATTTTATATAAACAATCTTTAAGAAGTGACGATTGAATTTCTGTCATTTTTCATTCTTTTTTGTATGCTTGTTTAATTTACACATGTTTCCAAAAACAGAAATGGTATTATTTTGTTTTTAAGCTCATTTTGAAAACAACAAATTATATTTGTGATTTCCCCTTCCCATTTTGTCTCCCCCAAAAAACTCACTTTCGGTCAAACTTTTACCTTATTTTTTCCGCATGTAATACAATAGGACATCTTTGAACAAATTAAGGAGGTGAACATCCGAATATACCGGGTCCCCCCAAAAAGGGCCTTATAGACACTCATCCTTTAACTTAACTAACCCTCCCTAATTCCATAATTATCTGCTTTTGAACCCATATAAATGAAAATGTTTAAATGTTCAAGGAGGACCATTCCAATTTGAACATATTTACATCTCGTTTGCATATTACCTGCGTACAGCATGTTGGTATGCTTCATTGGTGATTACATACATTAATGTTATAGATTGTGTTACATACACACCTTAATGTTAAAGATTGTGTTACATACACACCTTAATGTTATAGATTGTGTTACATACACACCTTAATGTTATAGATTGTGTTACACACACACCTTAATGTTTTAGATTGTGTTACATACATACCTTAATGTTATAGATTGTGTTACATACATGCCTTAATGCTATAGATTGTGTTACATACATGCCTTAATGTTATAGACTGTGTTAAATACACACCTTAATGTTATAGATTGTGTTACATACATACCTTAATGTTATAGATTGTGTTACACACACACCTTAATGTTATAGATTGTGTTACATACACACCTTAATGTTATAGATTGTGTTACATACATACCTTAATGTTATAGATCGTGTTACACACACACCTTAATGTTATAGACTGTGTTACATACATGCCTTAATGTTATAGATCGTGTTACATACACACCTTAATGTTATAGATCGTGTTACATACACACCTTAATGTTATAGACTTTGTTACATACACACCTTAATGTTATAGATTGTGTTACATACACGCCTTAATGTTATAGATTGTGTTACATACATTCCTTAATGTTATAGATTGTGTTACATACATGCCTTAATGTTATAGATTGTGTTACATACACACCTTAATGTTATAAATCGTGTTACATACACACCTTAATGTTATAGATCGTGTTACATACAC
>JAUMHH010186096.1:0-30671 GCA_032359455.1 Chlamys rubida | reverse complement strand
TAATTCAGAGTCAGCTCCAGGATATCTGAGGAAGTGTGGCCAAGTAAAGAAACCAAGATATAATACTGACATGATGTAGTTGTTTAGTCTATTTAAAATGATCAACTTTACTTGTTTTACACAATGAAACAAGTTGGTCCAGCGTATCACTTTTGTTGGCCCGGATGGATGCACGTAGACAGTCTACATTCTAGAAGGAAACCGGAGTACCCTGTGTGAACGCGCATAGTCGGACAGACAGCTTAATACCTGTTCAGGTTGAACCCCGGTCCCGGCCGTATTGGTGAAACCTAACAAACGGAAAGGCGAGTGCGCTAACCACTGCGCCATCCGACCATCATCCTGTTCGTAACGCATAGTAGGTAAGTGTATTATCTGCTTTGAAATCAGCATGTTGTGTGCTACTTTTCACGGTACTTACTATTATTTATTCACGTGTGTGTGTGTGTTTCTGTTTGATTCGTAGTACCTTTACAGCTGTTATCCTAGAATATGATGTGTATCGTATATCTACATAATTATGACCGATTTTCCCAAGCATTATTTTCACATCAACAATTAAACATGATTTAATGTAAAAATCCAAGTCAATGTCACTTTAAATCAAACACTGGTTCAACCTCAGACCCTCACTCGACTTTAACGTTAACACATTTTACACTGAAGACAGTTTTATAGTGGCGTTTATAGTCGTTAACACACGGTATCTCGCGAACCAGATCTTTAAACCTGTAGCGTTAAACTGCAAAAGTCGATGAGTGATAATGGGGAGGTGTTGGCTAGGTACACTCGTAGGCTGTTACCAAGCTCATCTCCTTGACTGAGAAATATTTCGTCTGATTCATTTGTATTAGACTGGCCCCTGTCTCTAGAATATTGAAATATTAAGAAAAATAATTAACTCTAATAATTTTGATCACTTGGATGTCTGATTCTAGACTAGTTCTAAACTAGGGGGAGATAAGCTAGAAGTAAATGCAGCCAGGAAATTCTTCATAAAAACTTAGGAGCTGGTAGCCAGTCTACACTTGTATATTTGTAATAAGTCTTTTTCATTCCTGTGGCTGATGCTATATTTGTTCACATGTGCATTGTCATTATTTTCTTGCCGAGTATTTACTGAATACAACACAGCTTGAAGATGAACGTGAGATATACTCATTTGATTGCATCTATAAAACTGGTAATTGGTACGAATTACACTGTACCATGCACCTGTCTTTCTAGGCCTCATCGGTGTTACGCTGTACCACGCACCTGTCTTTCTAGGCCTCATCGGTGTTGCTAGAGGCCAATAAGATGGAAATCCAAATCGGTCTAATGTACTTTTACAACAGAAGGGGAAGTGCGTAAACCCCGTAGTTATATGAATTTCAAAATATTCAGAATATTAAGTAGATTGCTTATACCGAGTGAAACTTTGGGTTTTTCGGTCACCATCATACTTTGACTTAGTTTGACCTACATAATAGTCTGGTTTTAACAATACGGTGTTGTTGTTGTTGTTGTAGTTGTTGTTGTCCTCGCCGTTGTCGTTGCTGTCGACGTTTTTGTTGTCGTTGCTGTTGTTGTTGTAGTTGTTGTCGCCCTCGCCGTTGTCGTTACTGTCGACGTTGTTGTTGTTGTTGGTGGTGCTGATGCTGGTGGTGGTGTTGTGCCACCATTGGTGCACTAAAGCTTACAACAGTTGCACCTTTGACTATTTTGGTGGTAAAATATGTCATTTTTGTGGCTCCTCATTTTCATGTCGTTGTCTATTTGTATTGTATTTGTGCCCAGATTATGTCCCTGTGTATTGACGATGTTTTGTATTATTTCATATTTTACTTAATACCCCTGTGCTGTTCAATGTATACGTTACCATAGATCTTTCAATAACGCTGCCTGTTTGATAGAAATAAAATTACAATCACTCCAACAAGCTATCAAGTAAAGCTAAGAATGACTGTTTCCGACAGTCAAACGTGATATGTTATCCTACTGCAACTCAGTTCATTTGGTAAACAGTGAAGCTTAGTATATTTCTGCTCGGATGTTAAAAGTGAATCTTAGTATATCTCTGCTCGGATGTTTATAGAGAAGCTTAGTATACGTCTGCTCGGATGTTAAAAGTGAAGCTTTACATATCTTTGATCGGATGTTAAAAGTGAAGCTTAGTATATCTCTGCTCGGATGTTAAAAGTGAAGCTTTACATATCTTTGATCGGATGTTAATAGTGAAGCTTAGTATACGTCTCATATGGTGTTAATAGTGAAGCTTAGTATATCTCTGCTCGTGTGTTACACCACGTAATAGTGAAGCTTAGTTTATATCTCTGCTCGTGTGTTTATAGTGAAGCTTAACATATCTCTGCTCGGATGTTAAAAGTGAAGCTTAGTATATCTCTGCTCGTGTGTTAAAAAAGAAGCTTAGTATATCTCTGCTCGTGTGTTAAAAAAGAAGCTTAGTATGTCTGGACACTTCTCGGATGTTAAAAGTAAAGCTTAGTGTATATCTCCTACGGTGTTAATAGTAAAACTTAACAAGGCTCTCGACAAGTGATCAATTGAAATATTATGTTATCTCTGTCAACGTCTCAAATCACCACTATAAGCACAATGTAAGGAAACATTTACATGAAAGTGCAGACAGCTAATAACTATGGTGACAACAATCAAACAAAGCTGTCCTCTTAGCTTTGCCCACGTGTTGAAAGGGACGATTGATCCTATCTCTACATTGGTGGTGGAATTGAAGCTGTATGTTAGCACTGCCCTTGTGTGAAATTCGAAAACATATTATCTCTGTCCAGATGTTAAACGTGAAGCATATTTAGCTCTGTCCATGTACTGACAGTCAGGGTAGGTTCCTAACTCAAATTTCGTACCCGAGATATTTCCAAAATATTGTAAGCTCTAACTAAAAATACATAATGCTGAGGCGATGTAAACATGCCTGATGTGTGTTTATTAGCTGACATATATGATTTGTATTAAATCTGTTTCAAAATCCTCAGCTGACGTCTGATGTCACAATCCCCTCATTAATCCTCAGTGTTTTGTTGTTATTCTTGTGTACCCAACAGTACACACTTGATTTGTCCTGGACGATAGTTGTTTGGACTAACTGCAACGATAGTTCTAATCAATACCAATTCATCGCATTAATGATAAACCAAAGCAAACAAAAAACCCAACGAAAGTCATCAATGTTGTAATATTCACTAATTTATTTTTTACACAAAAGTTTAAACTGTTCTGAATCGATGAGCAAAGATACATTGAATGGTTAGAACAACATAAAGAAATCAGTGTTGGTACAGTAGCCTTGTCTGGATACTGTGTGGGGAGGCGATCATATCAGGTATAATCTTGTATAAAATACGAAAAAGAAAGAAAATCACACATTTGTGTATCGCTCCCACTGTATGGGATAATAACCATGGTGAAACGGTGAATGACTTAGTGATACATTCAAACGTATATATATGTATATTTATATATTTCTAACGCATATATATCTAGATCGATATATAAGTCTATATAAATATGCATATATACACTCATTTGTAGGGATTGTGTTGAGGGAGAGTATAGTATGATCTTAATTAAACAAAGACGGAAAAGGAAAGAAAACCACCTTGCTCTAGTGAATTGTTCTCAACTATGGTAATACTATATCTTAGTTAAATCTGCCCCGTTTTACTTCAAAGAGAACAAACTCTACGTGCTATGGGTTATAGAAACTAGTTGACTAACACTTCATCCTACATTCGAAGATCCATCACCATGAGCTACCTATAGGGGGCGCTGGAGAAGGTGACGTTTAAGGTGCCAGTTTGCTCCATTCAGTATTCTATCCGATTAAAATAAATTAGATATCTAATTCAACTTATAGACCTTTAAGACTACTGACTAGCGATCTGGTATTCAAAAGATGTGAAAAATGCATTCAATTGTTCTTCGAGTGAATATCTGTAACGACATTTACACATCATCCTCAGACCAGATTACTACTTAAACTTAAATGTTACTGTTTAAATTTGCTAACTGTATCAACCCCACCAGAACAGAAACCCCGGAAGTGACGTATCACGTGAGTAACTTGTAACTATCCTTCTATATATGGAGTGAACCGCTCAAATCTTACTCAACATGTTTTATGTATTTTCCAACGAAGATGTCCTATTTTTGTTTGTTTAAAAAAAGCACATTTCTTGTGTATTGTTACTGTCTTTCTTTAAATGTAAAAAAAAATCTCATTAACATATCTGTTGAAGGAAACTGATATATTTTTATTATCCAATACGCTATTATTAATACCATATTTCGAACAGTAGGGAAATCGATTTGTAATCTAGAATGTGTGCCTTTTATTTAGAATGTTTGTCTGGTAGCTAGAATGTGTATTTGATACCTAGAATGTGTGTCTGTTACATGTAATGTGTATTTGCTACCTAGTTTTGTTTATGATAAAAAAAATCCGAAACAAAGCAATCGGAAAATAAATATATACTTTGAAATATAAGGTATCTACCTATAATTCTTGTGAGGTCATAACGACAATGACGTTTTGGCGAGAAACATATTCTTTTAACATTTAATTCTTTCTATTGACACGACCCAGATCACATATTGAAAAATTCGAATTTTAGTATGCATGAAATTAAATTTAAATATATAAAACTTACTTTAACCAGTCTCTATACGTGTAGATGTGCCCTATGTTCGCGTTTGCTGAGTGTTTATTCTCTGAAAAAATATTTTTGTAATTTTACCATATATAACAAGATTTGAACGCTAGCTGTCGTACCATTTAATAAATATGTGACGATAATCGCGGTTAAATAGTTACAATGGACAAACAGAAACATTTTCGGACATAGAATATTGTCAATACTGGGTTATTTTTGCGGGAAAGATATTTTCGCTGTAGTACTATTTTCGTGGTAGTGTTATTTTCATAGCGTAATTAATGCAGTAGTGGTATTTTTAATGGCAGTTGTTTCTGTCTGAAGTGGGTTTTTTCCGCGGCAGTGTTATATTCGCGGTAGCGTTATTTTCGTAGTAATGAGAAACTCTTAAATCGACACCACGACGAGCATTTCTATTCAGGTAATATTCCATAACCTTCAATCTCAAAGAGCAAATTCAACTCAACATAGCGTGAATAAGTGTTTTAGATAAAAATCCCAAAAATCCCCACGCTCGAAATACAATCTGTGTAGAGTATATGTAGATCGTCTGGAAAAATTATGTTATTTGCTATAGAGTTTATATTGTCATTTAAACTTACCGGTCAAAAAGATCTTTTCAAGAATAACTTATTTTTAAAATCATTGAAATATTATCCTAAGAATGGGATAGATTAAACACGAATTTGGGAGTGGTAAAAAACACGGATTAGGGAAGTCTAAAACAGAGATATCAAAGAAACCTTAATTGTAATTAATTGTAAGTAAATATGAGAACTTGATTGTCCACTATTCCGTCTTTGCGTATTGCAGAGTTATCTTCTCTTGTGAACAGGTATTGATTGTTGAGTCATTGGTTTGTGTGAGAAAATTACGTCGTTTTCTCAAAAATTGATGACGTTACTCTCACAAACAAATGACGTGACAATCAATAGCTGCTCACAAGAGAAGATAACTCTGCAAAACGCAAAGACGGAATACGTTGTTAACGATCATGGTGTGAGGGAGTACTATCTGTACAGGTCAAATGCATTTTCCAAGGTCAAATGTCAATGTTTCTTTTAAGGTTCATGATATATTAAAATAAAAAACCAAAGCGTGTTGGACGAAGAGATCTGGACAGTAACACATAGGTAGTTTTCAATATAAATATTCATAAGTATATTGAAATATAGAAGAACATCTCATCTCGAATTAATTAATTCTCATTAAAACACATTAGGTACACCTCCTTAGCCGGACATTAAACAAACGGAAACAAAGTAAAAATCCAGATTATGAATTATTAAAAGTATTTATACATAAATCAGTCCGTTTACTTAGAAACAAACGGTGTGACAGACGTTTCTGTTAATAACAGCTTGTTTTACAAAAACAGCTAAAATAAAAAAAACAAAGGTGCCGATGATGGGTTTAATAACAAATCGATCCACACTTTTCTCCCTTATGAAATCTTCACACAAATTCCTGGGACCTGATATTAAGAGCCTCGTGTCAGATTCAAAGGAGGCACACAGAAACAGTTCAACCCTTCCTCCTTTTGTGACAGGCATACACGGTATAGGTTTTTATTTCAAGTTGCGTTAAGTTTGTACAAGAAATATTAAACGCATCTTACAAGTTTAAACCCAGTTTGTTTGCTAATTGTACCTGCGCACGATGTTTTTAATACCAAGTCCCTAGCATTTCACTTTTTATAGTATTATACCGATATATTATGTATATGTACACAGGAATGAGATAAGTGTAAGTCTGGTAAGGAAACGTTTCACCAATAAACATACGATGTGCTCGTACACAACACGCGCAGTCTTGACACGTGCATGACCTTATGTTACGTATCCACTTGTATATTTATATGTATGCAGCATCATCATCATACTTGGGCTTTTATGTCAATAGTAAACTATATAAATATGTATGCACAACGTGCAAAATACAATTCCAGTAATACATGTTTGGACAGAATAACTACATTTACTGATTGCACGTGATAAGAAATGTCTTAGACACAAAATAAAGTGCACATGTTTTCCATCACAGAATAGCAGAAAAATGTCTGTAAAAGTGGTTCAACGGTTCAATGTCGGGGGTATATATTCAAACTATGAAGAAAAAAAATCATAATATTTAATAGATGTTCCCGTTGTGTGACGAAATATATAGATATATATAATATATATATATATTCATACTGAAATCTTATTGCGAAATAAACCATTACTTGTCAGGAAATTTCTACCGTATGAAACTACTGATACAAGATGACGTTATAGCATGATCGATCACATGACATGTTTTGCGTCACAATGACGTCACTGATATGATGACGTCATCTACCACCCCTCTATATTACATCAAACGTACATATGCAAACGCATATGAGAATGATCAATAATCTATTTACAAAACATGAAATTCAGAATAAAATTCAAAAACGTATATGTAATATAATATCTAAATTAAAAATATCGATGTATTTCCTTGTGGAGTGGAGGTGACAAGACTTACAGGTGTGCAATGATGAAAAATAAATGCATTCGATCGAACATTATTTTATTTTTAGATAAAGAAAGTTAAGCCTTAAGATACTTTAGTTCAAAAGTTTAAATTTTATACGGACTTACAGAGCATGAGGGGGCTAGCAATGACGCTTATTTCTATTTTTAAAATTCACTTTATTTTAGTAAAAACAACTAAGTTTCTCAGCAATCTAATATAAAAATTATAACTTAAATATAACTGAAGATGGGTTACCACTGGTCTTGTGTAATATTGCACCTCTGTAAAAACTGAAACAGAATGCTTATTTTCTTCGGTATAAAGGAAGTGGTGTTCTTGCCTGAAGTACCACTAGTGAAATTAAAATTAAAATGGTTTGACCTAGGCCTTGGTCGAGATGTACATCCGTAAATACAACATCACATGTTAGAACTATATATCAAATGTGTTTCTTTTATCATCTGCCTTTCAATGAAACAGACTTCAGAAAAAAAATCATGTATCAGTTACTGAAATAATTCACTTCCTTTTACTAGACTAATGGCGGTAGGTTAGTATTGTAACATTTTCTTTAGATGACTTTGCGATCAACACTTGTTTACCGTCATATTCAGATCGATCTGACCAGTCAATTTTGATTCTTCGCGTTAAACATGATTGGTTTTCAGGCAGATAAGGCAGATATATATATCTTATTGAGTTGTTATTCTTTGTCAATGGTAGGTTTAATAGTCTGCACGTGTAAAGCTATGATCTGCACAGGTCTGTGGTTCATGGCATTATAACTACTTTAAACTGTTTTCCTCACTCCGGTCACCACTTGGGGGCACGTTAAATGTTCAAACTGACGCATGACCGTACTACTGTCCGAACGTCCAAGTCATGATTCCAGTCCATGACATCATTTCGTTTATCTCTTACCAAAAGGTTTCTCTGTAATGCTACCGATACCCTTGCCGTCAAATAGGTGTACGTTGTCGATTGGTCGGCTACTGATCATGGGTTTTAGACAACGTTGTTTGAAAATCGAGAATATATTATAAAACCGTTTCAAATTACAGAAAACCAGCGGTACCCATCCTCAATGTTATTTTCCTTACGATAACATAAGGGAAGCATTCATTCATGCAACTGTTTTCGGAAAGAAACAACTTAATTAATGATATATTATGTCTTTTAAAACAATATCTTAAACTTTGCAATATTTGTCTTCCATGGTATAAAATCTCTACACAACAAAAAAATAATCTTTATGTCTCAAAATACGTGGAGTATTACTAAATGTTCTTTATAAAACAAACTGTACTATCAAATAGGACTAATGGGGGACTGTTATAGATATTTCCTTTGCAAATCTATGTACGACAACATTCTTAGCCTGTTATCACGTTTCCTAGAATATAAATTAAGAATTAACCTAGGAATGCAGCATACAATTTCTATCCATTGTAGGATTAAAATGCAGGTTCACCACATTCATATTGGTTTGTAATCATCTTGCTTTCAAAAAGATTCTATGAAGTTACAGACATCGGAAACCGTGCGGAACTTCCCGTCGAAAGAACGACGTCACACCTGAACAATGTTCGTTTTGGAAATTATTCACGCGCCTGAGTTCTACTATTTTGATATCTAAAAAGCAAATAAATGAAGTGCATGTTCACAAGGCATAAACTGTGTGTATTATTGGTATACTGTCTTGATTATACAATTGATAAATGTAAACTGACTACATAAAGCTTTATAAGTGAGGTCGACTTTTCAATTACAACCATTTCAATAAATGGAGACATACATTAGACTATTATAAACGTACTTTCAAATAATTTATAATTCCTAAGTGAGCAAACTGAGGTGTGGATAATTATAACGAATCTTTAGCAATACTCCAGTATACAGATGATTACAGAAATGGTTTTCATATTATAATCTATTGAATGTATCACAACAATGCCAGGTTCTCGAAATTTAAAAAGGACTCAAACGGACCGATTGTGGCACAGTGTAAGGTATCGTAATGAAAGGTAACGTATGCACATAATGTCATTTACCATCGTTAACTTTATAAAACAAAGCGCATTCATTCCAAACAAACGTGTTGATGAATTTATCGTCCATATACACTTCATAGCAAAAACCTGGTGCGAAATTGAAAAAGTTCGTCTTGTTGCGAGAACGAGAACCTATAATATATTTAGATACATTTTCAATCATACATATTTTCCTTTAAACGATCAACGTTATATACAAAAATCGTCACAGAATATAACTTTCAATAAAAAGGCTACATCAAAATGATAAATTTTAACACTGGTTTCATTGTCAAAATATGAAGTAAATCTGTTCAACAACGGATAAAGCTGAAAGGTTTTGATAGACTTCATGGCAAATAATCTCTCTCGCCCTATTAACCAAAACAATATCGTTTGGGATATCAACATGAAAACTTAACAGATGTCATACAATAATTAACTTACAACGTAGCCAATTAGTAGGCTGTAACAAGATTAATTAAACAAACAAATCAGTATTGCTCAAAATATGTAAATGATTAACTTAATATTCTTATACTCTAATTACTAAACACACCGAAAAGCAGCTTTCCACATTTGTCTCTACTTTAAAACAAGTCTCTTTATAACAGAATGGTTAGAAGTTAGAGGTTTATTTCACAATTTCGCGGCAAACGAGAAACAAAGCAATTTCATATTCGACTTTAAACAAATTTTAAACTCTTTAAACCAAAAAATAAACAAAACAGATTTGAGTTATCGACATCACTGCTAACAAAGTACTTTCATGTAATAAGATTGATATGCAAAATTCATACAGCTATATTTAAGAACTCAATTCCCCAATTATTTTGTATAAAGCTTAAAATGATTTGGTGTTTTCGATTTTAATTAAATCTAAGTGTTCGTGAAGTTAATTGCTAGTAAACCTCGTAGAGGAGCACGAGATCAAAACACAACATTCCAAATCTAGGGGTGTTAACCAATCAAAGTGACGCAGGTCATCACTTATATTTCACCAGCTTTTTTGTCATTTAATGGATGCAGAGTGATGTTGATTAAAAACTGAAATATTATTAATGTAATCGTTTGGGTAATAAGAAATCATCAGGAGTAGTACTTACTGTTATTGCTGTGTTAACGTCACAAAAGTTTACTTTAAACTTGCGGTTTAACATAAAAGTATGTGAACCCCTCAAATACGTTCATGATAAACCGCAATTTAAAAGTTTACACCGTTTTGTTAACAAATTTATCAAGATCAAAATAACTACTTAAAGCACTGGTATTTGTCTGGTTTTATATTCTAATAACGCACAAGAAGCTATTCATAATTATTTAAATCAAACATTTGCGTTATCGATTCTCATAATGAAAATCAATTGCATTCATGAAACGTATTCGTTGGAGAACAAAAAGAGATGCATTGGTTATACACAGATGATAAATCACAAAAAATATACAAAGATCAAAATTGTTCAGCGAGAAGTTCAGCGGTTCAATTGTTGATGACAATAGTTTTAATATCATAAAACTTTCAGCAAAACGCCCGTTACCAACGTAGCACAAGTAGTTAGGTGAAAGCCATATTGCATAAAGCTTCCAAGTGTTATGTTGCTTTTAGCATAAATAATCCTAGACATGTTTGGAATTTGCTAATCTTAAATAGACAATATCAATATTTAAAAAATCTTCGTAGGACAATTTTAATTCCAGGTACTGGCCATAGAACAGACTTAATGAGTAAACTGAAAAGCAATCGTTGTTCATCAGACAAAAATGTCGTTCATTTCTCAGAGACATATCTTAAATAAACATTCTCATTTTCGGTCACAGTTACTTGATCCTGTGGTATCCGTTGATCTGTACATTATATACCTAAAACGAAAGTACCTCTTTAAGCAACATGGTGCAGCGACAGCTAAATAAATTTGAAATTATGTCAAATGATTCCGTTACAATAATACCCTTACTTTATATACCTAAAACGAAAGTATACCCTTATTATACAAACTTGTTTTCTATACTCTTGTAGGACGTCAGAACATTTAAATAACTAATAATTAAACACTCTTCTTTATCAAAAAGGAAAAACGACAGTTGTACAAGATCCCTTTGAGAAATTAATTATTCTTAGTGCAAAAGTCCAGTTGTACATGTGCATAGTAAAGTATGAAAATGCTTTAATAGATGTGTTTATCTAACGAGTTCCAAAAACTCATTTGAATTTTTGACTGTTTGGGGGTAATTGTTTTAATTTTGAAGTAAAAGCGTATAAAAATGTCAATCAGATATTGGTTAGTAATGCAACCAATCGTTCCAGCAATAATGTGTTTAATATTGTGATGTTGTTAATTATATGGTTAAGAATGACACCCAGACATACTCAGCCACACTCCAACACACAAAGATGTTTATGATCATACGACAAAGTACACAAACTCAGAAAACCATGTCAAATACTAAAACGTATCAAACCACACTCAATTACCGCCACGCCATAAAGATCCGAATGTTCAAGGTCTGAGCAGGTAGACGGTTGAGTATTATTGTCTAATTGACATTATTCAGTTGAAAGGTAATATCATTAATATTTATTTTCTTTCAGACGTTTTAGAATTGATTTCTAACAAAAGAAAATAAATATAAGCAGATTCGGTTACTTCATACATGACTGTGAATCTGAAGTAGGATTTTGAACACCAGATTAAGAAATAACAAGATATACTTGATAAAGAGATGTACTCGTAGACTCATAACCATTCATATTGCCACTGATATTCTTTAAAAAAAGAGGAAGATTGAAATGAAATCACAGTCCAAACGGGAATGAATATTAACCTATGTCTGTTGGTCAGGTTTATATGTCGTGTGTGAATAACATTAATTGAGGTTTCACATAACATTGTCGTAGTTAGGAGGACTATAGCTATTTTCAGGTAAGCTACTTCCATTGTTTCTACAGGTAAGCTACTTCCATTGTTCTACAGGTAAGCTACTTCCATTGTTTCTACATGTAAGCTACTTCCATTGTTTCTACAGGTAAGCTACTTCCATTGTTTCTACAGGTAAGCTTCTTCCATTGTTTCTACAGGTAAGCTACTTCCATTGTTTCCAGGTAAGCTACTTCCATTGTTTCTACAGGTAAGCTACCTCCATTGTTTCTACAGGTAAGCTACTTCCATTGTTTCTACAGGTAAGCTACTTCCATTGTTTCTACAGGTAAGCTACTTCCATTGTTTCTAATGTAAATACTGTCTACATTGAGTATACATTCACACTGCTTGTAGGAAAGTAACTAGACTGCTTTTGTTAGTGTTCAGTTATGGCCACACAGCAAACAGAACCATGTGCCTGTGGGGAGGATACTATCGATAGTGCCGATCTAAGTGTAGAGTTTTGCGAGTACACGTTCAGAATCATGAACGATCCCAAGGTCACTGTATTATTTCGCAGGCGTTGTCATAGTAACGTTGTCATATAATTGACGTTCTTAGTACTATGCCATAAAGTTTATAATGTTTAAATATATGTATATCGGGGACGTTGTCACAGCAACGGAATGATTGACAGCAGGAGGTTACCACACAGCATAACGGTATGTCGTCCGGAGGTGATGGAAGGTAGAAAGAAACACCACAGTATAACGGTATGTCGTTCGGAGGTGATGAACAGTAGAAAGTAACACCACAGTATAAAGGTATGTCGTTCGGAGGTGAGCAGTAAGGATGCGATATATATATAGTTAAGTCGTGAATGATATTTGAATATGCATATTGGCAAAACGATGTATGTGGTAGTTTCACTGACGTAATAACGAGTGACAAACCTGTACAACACTGCTATACTGAGCTGTGAATGGCTGACGTAGTCATAAAAAAGGAAATAATCATGATTAAAAAAGACTCCGTGTAGAGTCTGCTGTGTGCTAGACCAAACATAGTCCGCTGTGTGCTAGACCAAGCATAGTCTGCTGTCTGCTAGACCAAGCCTAGTCTGCTGTGGGCTAGACCAAGCCTAGTCCGCTGTGTGCTAGACCAAGCCTAGTCCGCTGTGTGCTAGACCATGCCTAGTCCGCTGTGTGCTAGACCAAGCCTAGTCCGCTGTGTGCTAGACCAAGCCTAGTCTGCTGTGTGCTAGACCAAGCCTAGTCCGCTGTGTGCTAGACCAAGCATAGTCTGCTGTGTGCTAGACCAAGCATAGTCCGCTGTGTGCTAGACCAAGCCTAGTCTGCTGTGTGCTAGACCAAGCATAGTCTGCTGTGTGCTAGACCAAGCATACATTTCTCAGGAGGAAACATCCAAAAGGAAAGTCCAGTAGGCCACACTAAACGGGCAGTAGTTTACCGGTCTACTTAATCCACAGCCTGATTGTGTGGTTGGTAATACAGGCTTGACACTAATCTGTTCATCAGTGGCTAAATGTTTCCAAAACTCGTTGCTTTCTCAGTGTAACTTCATTGCATTGAAACGTCTGCCATCACGAATAACGGACTTGATTTGTTTCGCTTCAATCGAGCAACATTCAAACCTTCCACCGAGGGTCAGTTATGCCTGCTGCAGAGTCAAGGACACTGGTTCGTGGATTATCATTTCCTCATAGTGGAGGCCTCATACATATAGTTCATTTCTATGGTAACGCAAGATATGTGGTTTCGAATGTACATTTCGATATATCAAATCAACGTTCCATAGAAATATTATCTTTCATTTTGTTGCACATTTGTGGCACGTTTCGTTACCAAACGGTTTAGACAGTGACTTACATGTCTGCGTGCAGGGTCAGTCACACGCGCACACTGCCGAAGGACATGCGCACTGCTAAAGGTTCATGGGCGATATTTCAGGGATGCACGTGCGTTTTCTTATAATACAACGCTCACTCACTTGTCTGCATTGTATGCGACACTGCCATCAAGCATAACCACTGCTATGTAAACAGTTGATATTATAACTTCCTGTAAAGAATTCCCACTTCCTCTACGCATGTGCACTGCTGTTGTCCGCCCAGTTGCCGCTACTCGTGCTGGTCCACAGTGGTTACGTGTTCACGGCTACCAGGTTGTTTGAGGTGGGAGGAGAAGAGGAGGGAGAATGGTTGGCTGATCGTTGTTCAATGCTTGTATTGTTTGCTGTCGTTCCGCCAGGGGGCGCCTTACCCACATCAGCGCCGTCTCCTCGTATACTTTTGAGTAAGTCTGAAGAAAAGAAAACAAGTTTATTTAAAATTGAGAAAAATGCATTAATTTTTAATGTACTTTTATACATAATAATGTTGTCCCGATGTACACGTTTATAAGAAACGATTGTAAGTTGTCAAGTAAACGTCGTTTGAAAACTTTACTGAAGAAATTCTAGTACTTTATATTAATCACATCATTAGCATCGATAACGTTTTGTTTGTTTTTTTCTTCTTATATAATACATCTCCAGCACACACGCAGACATACACACATAGGGAGATATTAGCTAGGTGGCATAGGACTAGAAGTTATAAGGCAGCTTCCGCGAATTCCTCAATTGTTTTTATTGATTTATGTATATGCTAATTGTATTAATTGTATATCTCTGTAAAGTGCTTTAGAGTGGCTTATGTTAGCTAGATAGGGCGCTGTATCAAATGTTTTATAGGTATTTATATATTCTTCATTTTTACTTAATATTTCATAAAGCTTGGAAAAATAACAAGAGATAACCAAAGTGTCAACAAAATACAATTCGAACTCAATATCGATAAAACGATGGCAAAATATGAACTAAGGGAAGATTTACATGAGAGCAGTACAAAGAGAACACGACCAGGTGTTCCAGAAGCGTAACACCTTTGCTTCATCAACGATATCCTATCCAGGTTAAATCCAAGTAAAATCGGAATCACAAATGATCGCTTGTTCATGTAAGCATAGATGTAGCCGTTGTGTCAACAACATCGTAACTCGAACTCAAAATCGATGAACAAAAAATAGGTTAATATTGAGACCCAAGATAATAAAGAGTGCAAGACCAGGTGTTCCGGAAGGGTACACCTTCTTGGTTTTTTGGTTTATCGAGGTAACCTACGTCGAATCCAAATAATCATACATCGACTTTCATATCATACACGGAAATAAAATATTTTGATTGCGAACAGAAAACTTGGTCAGTCTTCATCAACAATGTGTTGTCAATTTGTCGGTCGGCAGAAATATTTAGATTCGAAGTAGAGCAAGCACTTGAGTATATAATCAGCTACGACATGTACACATCTAAAGTAGGGTATATTGCGATGTAACCATAAAGAAAGGGAAAGTTCATAATCTAAAATACGAAATCGTCAGGTTTATCTTGCAGTTTTGTTGTAAGTCATCCTTGTTGGCCATGTTGTAAGTTGGGAATGTAGAAAGGATCTGACGTAAAAGGGTCTCAAGCGTCCTTCTAGTTCAGGAGGGTATATACGATCTAATTAGTGGGTATATACGATCTAATTAGTCAATATCATTTTTTATTCAAAGGCGGCACATCGTGGGTACGTCCAAAAGTCAAATTGAAGGACTTGGCAAGTTTTTTTTGCTTTTAGCAAGATTTTCCAGCAACTCCGACAGCTCGGAAAGTTTCATTTTATTTGAAAAGGTGTGATATTTGGTTCCCATAGGCATCTCCATAGCAACCAAATATGCCCCTCTTCTGTACGACCTGTTTTTGTTTTCATATGAGGCTGGACGTATTGAAGAATTTGGCAAAACCTAACAAAGATATACCAACAAGGGACTGCTATCCTAACAAAGATATACCAACAAGGGACTTCTATCCTAACAAAGTATTGTTGATTATTTAAGATATATTGTTATCCTAACAATTAATCGTTGAGTATTACTTATTTTGCCCGCTGATTGCTTGCAGTTGAGGGACTTCAACTTCAATGATTAAGATGGTCTATATACAGAAAGAGTGTCCTTATTTTGGCTTGAAATGCAAAACAACTAAGCGCTCTTGACAAGGAAGACAAGTATGAATCTAGAGATTAATTGTTGTAACATACCACTTACATTTAGAGGATAACCGTTGTGTATTTTGATATTTGTGGTGGTCGTAGAACCAGTAAAGGATATTGGCGACAGTATAATCACGATATACCGCCGCAAATTTAAAAATAGAGTAGGGTTATCCCAATTCTGGTTGATATAAGCCAAACCACCAAAAGAAAAGACGGTTTTAGGAATTTTTTGAGAGTTTTCTTCAAATTCTGTGTCACTCTGCCGTGTATTGGTGACATCATAAACACTCAAAGTGAGACGGTATTACATTGGCATTTCGGGGTCGTGCTATTGTTCGTAACGTCATTAATAATCAATTTCAAGACATGTCAGATTAAATTGGGGTTATTGACGTCATTTCCGATCGCATTTTGGGCTTCATATTAAGGTTGTATGGTATCTACATCTTGTACCTGTGAAGCATCATTTTCTAACTTTTGATTTGAACAAAACTACATATTTACCTCATGCTATCCGCATATATCAAAGATCAAACCCTGTGACATGTACCATACTTGAGATAAAAACCTTCGGAATGTTTCAGAATATCGCCTTAATGGACCTTTATTGGGCCCTAAGAGGTTAAGCCTGACCAAATAAACATGTAACACCTGTACTTGCTGATTCAGAATATAGGGTTGGGTCTTACATAAAATATGAAAAATAATTTCAAAGTATAAGACATGTTTTTACAACTGTTGGCACCTTTGCAGGCCCACTCCCGCCCCCAAGACAGCAGATTCCCATTCCGAACAAAAGTGAATTATACACTCTGACCATTGTACTTATGGAATATCTAGTCTCTAGTTATACTTGTTTAAGTTGGACATTTGTGTACTCACTTTTTTTCTCTGTGGTAGGTGATATTGAGGGTATTGTCGTTGGAACTGAATTTGGTAAAGCGTTGCTATTGGTAACAGCATTAGAATTTGCATTAAGATTAGCACTCGGTGCCATGATGAGACTGGACAAGGCCGTCGTAGCTCCCCCGGCATCTGTCAACGAAACACAGACCAATCAGAATCGAGTATTTACTACAGAGTATTGCATAAGCACACTGTTTCTATTTATACATTAAATTGCATTATATAGCAAAAATATGCACATTTTGAGAAAATCGGTTTTTGGTTATAATAATCATTATGGCATTAAAAGGTGTCCAAGTTGAAGAAGGAAATGGTAATATATTTGACTATGCAAACGCATTTGGGTGGATATTTGTTTTTTTAATAAGGTAAAACTATGGGGCTCGTTCTGCAAAATATTTATATTTATTGCTATATAATGTTGAACTATTTCCTCACAGTGGTATGTTTACAAATGTATACATGTACAAGACGTCTGTCCCTAACCTGGTATGTTTAAACAGACTGTTGATATATCAGTAGTGTTTGAAGCGCGCATTTCTTATTATACTCACGTACAGGAAAGGTATAATTACAAGAACGCTAAAAAAAAGATTCGCTGAAATGAAATACATTTGAAATGAACACCCTAATCAGAACCCCACAATTACTGGAATTTCCTAATGAAGCAAGCATATTGACAAAGTAGAAATGGTTCACTTGGTATTGGCTTCCGAAATCCGTGACAAGATTTTAGCAAAATCGTCAAGAAAGCAATTATCACTGTCAAATTCTACAAATAAAGATAACCAACGTTCAACACGTGCTATCTTTAAACTTATGTTATCCAATATTTTATAAAACTTTGGATATCATATAAATATTTGTTTATACAAAATGATGTGCAATCCAAGTTAGCAAGTGCCCCGTTTTGCTTCATACGAAAATGTCCCTAAAACACAACAAAAACATTGCAGAACAGTGATAGTGGGATATGTAGGTAGTTATGTATATACAAGATATGCTATATACAGAAAATAGAGGCGTTCTGGAATGCTTAACACAGATAACTAGCTATCTCTATAGAACCATTGGAATGATACAGCTGAGCGTCTCCACAATTCATAATAGTGTATAACCACGTGTTTATGTTCCGAAGGTAAGGACTGAGTACTGATTGGTTAGAAATCGTGTGGTATGTTTAGATTTATACAGCAGTCCAATTTCGTCATTAGTAGTCATGGGGGGGGGGAGAGCTCATCGAGTCATTCCAATGATTCCATGTCCAATGTTTAAAGTCCGAGATGTACTGGCCAGAGTTAATCTCTATTTTATATCAAAAACTATTTTGATATTCACTTCACTAACCATCAAATCTACAAATTATTAGTATATTTCGTTTACTTGTAATTCAACCACAATGCTGAGTAATTTTGCTGTGCCAAAATTATCGTTTTACTCGTAATTCAACCACGAATGTTTTATAATTAAACGCAGCCAAAATATATCGTTTGATTTGTAAATCTACTACAATTCTTTATATTTTTTATCTCAGTCATATAAATGATTTACCCTTTCATGATCAGCCAGAAAATATCATAGCAAACGTTACTATACAGAGTTAACATCGCGGTTGAATTTCAAACCAGCAAAATATAAACAGTGTCAGAAGTTTATCCATAATCACTGATTCAATCAGTTAATGTAAAATTCAAGTTGTTAGAATCAAATTCACATTATTAGAGTGAAATTCAAGTTAAACGAGTCTTATTCAATTCATTAGTGTCCAATTCAAATGTGTAAAGTCAAATTCAAATTATTAGCGTCTAATTCAAATAATTAGCTTCAAATTCACAGTCCCATTTGATGAGTAATGCAATATAGTACTGGATTATAATTATCACTTTGCACAAACCACGGGTTCCAATGACATTTACGTACAAAAGATGTGCACAAATTGTCACAGACTGCATTCATATACAACAAGGTACTTCCTGACACCGTTCATAAGCATATAGACTTCCGGTCGAACCGCTAGATACTAGTAGTATATGCAATACAGATATTACGAGTAAAGAGAAACTTACTGCAGCAAGAAATCACAATGCACAAGGTATCACACAAATATATATATATAAATATATAAAAAATAAAACAAAAGACAGAGATAGCGTCTCTATATATATATATAAACGAAAATTAAAACAGCATGCAGGGGCGTTATACACTATGGCCCCTTCGTGGGGGGTATTGACTTGCGCCACACAGCGTACATTGACATATATAATGATTATAGAGGAAGAGGCACTAGATGGCTGAAAAGAACAAGGTTTCCGACAAGAAATACTTTTCACACGAACACTTGCAAAAAATTAGCAAAATTGATTTTCCAGTGGATATATAGCCTTATGGACGTGAATTCACGAAACATTAATGCATGAATTCGCGACGTCATTTGTTCAAAAGACCAATAATGTTGAAGTGAATTTGTGATCATTAAAGGATAAGTTCAGCAGAACGATATGAACATGTGTTCATAGAGATTTATAACAAATGTTCATGGATGGCTGTTCATAAAAACAGTCGTTCAAGTTTAAAATGATATGAACTGAAGGAGGAAACACTCAACAAAACATTCCATGGACAACTCTAAGTACCAAAGATAAGCTTGGAAGCTTTGTAAGCAGTGCGATCAGACTAAGATTGGTAGTGCGTTCTATTGTGTGTAGTACTTTGTAAGATACTAAATGTATGGATATATTTTCATATGTTCATATATATATATATATAAAGGATTAAATCTATTTTTTAATCTTCAATTTTGTATCAGTTTGGTTTCGAAACCGAAAAAAGTGTTTTTGTATTCTTTGGAGAAATATTCAGGAATAAATACAATTTTGAATATTTAAAAATGTGTTTGTATATGTATGAGTGTTTTTTATGAGCGTGTGAGCGTTGATATTTATTTATTCTTTGAACTAAAGATACAATCTGATATAATTCCGATCAATAAATATCACCATGATGACGATCATAAAAAGGATGATTGTGCCGTACAGAGGTAACTAATAATTATTTAACTCCGCAGATGCAAGAAGGCTTCCGAAAGACCTTGCAAACAGAGTAGTCTTCCGAATGATCGTTCGCTTGCTCGCTTTGGTAAACCATGGATGAGGCTGAAACGAAAGCTAAAATGTAGAGGGTTAGACGAAAGACACAAAGGATAACAACGGTAATTTATACTAAAAGACTCGTAGAAATCAGTTTGTTCCGGAAAGGCACGAATAGCGTAAATAGAATAACACGTAAAGCTAGTTCAACTACTGAAAGGGAGGGAACGCGAATCACACACAGGGTGTCCAAACAAAAGCAAGAAGCCCACACGTTTTACAACAGAAACAGAGTGATGAAGAGAATATCTGTCGTGTAGGGTGATCCCAGTCTCTGACGGGACGGTATCGCCCAGTACCACAGAGTGGCACGTTTAGGGTGATCCCAGTCTCTGACGGGACGGTATCGCCCAGTACCACAGAGTGCCACGTTTAGGGTGATCCCAGTCTCTGACGGGACGGTATCGCCCAGTACCACAGAGTGGCAATTTGTAAAACAAACAACGGGCAGGACATTAACGGCTTTTCGTTTGTTTTGTGCAGAAAATACTTGTTATACTGACCAGAAACCTTAATTTCAGTAACTTTTAGTGGAGTGCCGGGATTGGAACTTATTTCCACGAGTCGGGGCGGAGACTTTTCCACAGTGTTAAGGGGACGAGTGCGGGGCATAGAATCCAGCTCCCGGTCTGACGTATGGTTTAGCATCAACATTGGGATACTCTCTTCGCCATTGCGGCCTGAACAACAAAACAAAAAACAACAGTGTTAGCGCACAAAGCACGGTCTCCATGCACGGGCAAACTGACCAATCACAACGAGTACAGCAGATTTATCTGACCAATCACATTCAGTAATTATTGCATTATTGGTAACATTTTGATGACAGAATGTTTGTTTTTTATCAGTGAGGTTAATTAACAGACCACAGTCCATGAGAGTCGCCTTGTTAAAGATTACCGATATTACAGTAACGATATAATCAAACAAGACTATATCGGGCATGTATTTATATTATTGCTATCGCATCTTAGAATAGGTTTTGAAAAAAACAATGCTGCAGTTTTGTTGCTGATGTATTCATGTATATTTTCAAAATGAAATACCAGATACGAAAATGTTTTAATATTCATTTCGATCGAATATTTCGCGTCAGGTATGCTTGGCCTTCTTTTGCATCTCTTTTCAACCAATAACTGTAATACATGTTTTTGAGAAAAAAAATAAAGTATTTTATTTTTATGCCACATTTCACAAACAGTGGTTGTTGTAAGATTGATTTTTTTCCAAGAATGTCAATTTAGATTGGCCATGACTTCTATTTTGACAATGGTGTGTGCATTTAATATGCGGATTCATTATTGCAATCATATCAGGTAAGAATTCAGAAATATTTAATTAATATTTTGAAATAAAAAAAAGATAATAAACACTTTTTATAAACTGTTTTAATCACAACACTGACTTCATTTTGGCCTTCTGCACTTTCCTTCGAAATTGACGTGTTATGCGGACTGGTCAGAATGCTCAACAGGCGTTGTATACGAGACAGAGGTTAATATGACGGAGCAATGGTAACCAGTCGGCTAGTAAATAGTTAATATTGATACAATGGTACACAGTGTAAATACGTTATATAGGTCGTAGACAAACAGCAAAATGCATTTACGTTCACACACTGTTAGAGCATATCAGACGATGATGGTGATGATAATGATGTAGATGATTTCCTCTAGCCAAACCACTATACAATACTCTAGTTTATATAAAGCTTGTGATACAATTCGTACATTCAGGTCAAACGAAAAAAAAATATGTTGTGTTGTCCTGATACAAACTTAATCCAAATTAATTTCAGTAAAATATAAATCATTTGCGACTACAATTAAATCACGTCTTTCATAAACAATGAGGAAACTGGATGTCATCTGTTGAATGGAGACCTGGAGTTTAACTTACTGGAGGACCAAGGGCCCTGAATCGCTCACCTGGCTATTATGAAAATCAAGGTAAAATGTTCACAGTATTTTTTTGAGGGCTGCTCCAAAGAATTCTAGACATTGGCTTTATAGAAGTTTTTATCCCCATGGGCTAAGTGTGCTGCAACAACACATTTCTCAAACCTGTCTAGTAGTTTCGCAAGAGATGTCGTTAAGAGAATCTACAAATTTGATCTCCTTTGACTCTGCCCCTCAGCCTGAATAAGTATCAGCCCCTTTATTTGTATATATTAAATATGTACTTTCAATGCCTTTGGGTCAATTATTCCACCCTTATAAATTGGTTCTAACCTGCCAGCTAGTATGGTCAATGGCATTTAAAGAGTATCAGCCAATATTCCTCCTTTTACTCAGGACCTCACCCCAGGGATGTCAGCCCCTTTTACTCATGACCTCACCCCAGGGATGTCAGCCCCTTTTACTCAGGACCTCACCCCAGGGATGTCAGCCCCTTTCTTTGTACATCTTTCGATGCCATGGGATAAGCCTGCTATCTATACAATATGGTTGAAATATGCACTGTTATTTGGGATAAAATGTCCCTTTAAACAAATCAGCTAATTTTACCCCTGTAGTCCACCCCTCAGCCCCTATATGATCAGCCCTTTAAGATCTGCTCTGTACGTTGGGAGATTTCTTTAAATGAAAACCAGTCTATTTTTAGCCCCCAGAAAGGGCAGCCCTGTTCTTTGTATAATTGTAAATCCCCATTGCCTATGTTTCATAACACCAATGTTGAATTCTGATTTACAACTGGGAGGGGGAGGGGACGTCATTAAATGCAAAAGTTAACGGGAGACAAACTAACGAACGACAGAAGGCGGACGACTGAGGGAGACAAACTAACGAACGACAGAAGGCGGACGACTGAGGGACGACGCACCATCACGACAGCTTTGTAGCACGTGAACAAATACTCGTACATGATGTTGTGATCTTGTGATCGAGATGTAGAGCGTAATTAACAATCGTAAATGACCCTGAGTAACTCACGACAGTACACATATACCATTTACAAAAAATATATATTTATCTTGTCTATGATTCATATTTTAATTCGAAAAGCTTCAACGACGCTGATGTCTTTTCGTTGATGAAGACCTCTGTTTCTAACAACAAGTAAAACATGACTATAAGTCGGTCTTATCGATAAATCTTCATTGCATTTATTTGTATAACAACTTACCGATTTAATAGTGCTACCAATACCATTAAATATATCTACAAAGAATACCGTTTCAAAATAACACATGTTAATTGCATCGATTGAATAGCAACACACAAAGAAAGATTTTCCACTCTAAACAGTTACAATGGCTTCCAAACAGAGAATATAAAATAGATGTAAAACACACCGTGTATAGTGAAGTGATAGTAGTCTACGGTCCAGGATACAATCGTGATTGTTTTAGAAACAAGTAGTGTTGCAAAAGATCTTACCACTTGTGAAGTCTTAGAAAAGTTATAAGGTAAAAAGGAAACGCTCAAACGCTCAATTTGACCGACAAAGTGAGTCTGGTAAGTCAAGGAGTGAAACGGCACAATGCACAGCCTTTTTACAAAGAGTGAAGTGAGAGAAAAGAACGAAGACAGTGGAAAATTGCACAGCATTACAGTCTTTTGGCAAAGAGTAAAATAGTAGAAAAGGTCAATGACAAGTACTGATTTGACAGCATGTATGTACGGGCAAGTGGGGGAGGAAATCCATTACCAAATTAATGTCTACATGATAAACGTGAACCGGAGATTCGATGGCACGACACATTGCTAAACCGTAGTTCTACTGTGACAAGTCGCACGTTCTAAACCGTAGTTCTACTGTGACTGGTCACACGTGCTAAACCGTAGTTCTACTGTGACCGGTCACACGTGCTAAACCGTAGTTCTACTGTGACCGGTCACACGTGCTAAACCGTATGTCTACTGTGACCGGTCACACATGGGTAAACCGTAGTTCTACTGTGACCGGTCACACGTGCTGAAACCGTAGTTCTACTGTGACCGGTCACACGTGCTAAACCGTATGTCTACTGTGATCGGTCACACGTGCTCGACCGTAGTTCTACTGTGATCGGTCACACGTGCTAAACCGTATGTCTATTGTGACCGGTCACACATGGGTAAACCGTAGGTCTACTGTGACTGGTCACACGTGGGTAAACCGTAGGTCTACTGTGACCAATATGGTACCAAGAAAATGCAGTGTGGTAACACGAAAGATCATCTAGCAGTAGCACGTACGGGTACGTGTGATAAAATGGTGGTTGTAGGGGAAGTAACTCGAGCGATTGCGATCATCAGTATGGAAACAAACAATAACAATAATGGGTAAGTAATACATGTAAGGGCGATGTTAACAATTGGGTAATAACAGGAGCAATGGCGATAATCCAATTGTAAGTCGAGTAATTGAGATAATCCGTTAGTAATAAAATTGTGATAATCGGATTATAACACGAATGAAGACGATTTCAAGAGAGACGGCAATAATCGGGTGATGGTACGAAGAATAATGATAATCCAGTAACTGACATTTGGCTGGTTACAAATTAAAAGCTGAAGAAAAAATTATCAAACAGTTACTAGGGTACTGGCGCTAAATCGGGAGTTTAACAAGGGACGGCTGTGATTGGCAATAACACAATAACGGTTTTTGTTAGTTTGTTTTTTGTTTTCGTCTTTTCGTCAAATTAACTACACACTGGGGAACAGTAGTTTTCACTACAAATCAGTGAGCAGACACTTTTTCTTTTAACTTAATAAGATAGTAACACCTGACTGAACTTGGTAACTATTACATAGCTATAACTTCCGCTTATTAATTCAAACATATTTTTAGATATTATGTCAAAAATATTCGACAGTATCATATCTACAGCTAAATGACAAGATCTTTATTGGAGGTTAAAGAATTGACCAATAAAGTTATTGCTAATCATTATAAAAACGTGTTTATTTTCACAAAGGTTTCATCGTTTGAAGTATTTCAGTAACTGTTGGGCTTGATACGAAATCATAGAAATAGACATTTGTAAAGAATGCTGTTGCAAAGGTAAGTACTCTAGTACACATGTGTATGACGAATCACGACTTAGATCACGATAATTCGTATGGCCTGAATGAAGTATAGGATTGTGAAGCTAACGCAGATATTCCGTGTCATGTCAAATAAGCGCGGCCATTCAGCGAGGTCTCCTGAAAAAAGTCGAGCCATAGGAAAAGGCCACAGAAAATCTACAAACCGGAAGAAGCAATTCAAGGAACTGTAGGCATGGATGACTGTGAAGATCATTAGCTACAAAATTCATCATTCCCGTTTCCCAGAAAAACACGATACCTCATAAGACATGCCTAATTCAAGGTTCAAAAGAATAATAATTCCAAGTAAATATGCTCTAGGAAAATTCAAGATATACACAAAAAAGAGAGTGTTTATAAATATAGTACAAATACTCATATCGTTGTCACAGGTCACGGCTTAGGTCGATGGCGACGAGATTTGACACAATACGGACGGTTAAATGAATTTCACAGATTTGTTCGTTGTTAAACGTATGAATGGCTGATCTTTATCAAATACATACGATACGAACACAAGATGGCGGTGAAGCCCTTTTGATATGATTATCGATTTTCCGTAATTCAGAAATGTATTTCATATGGTTAAATCAATATTTGGGAAGTTCCAACGCAATGGTTTGTAGCGTGCCTCGACAAACAGCACCGCCTCGCCAAATCTCGGGCCATCACTACACCGCGTGAGTTGCCTCGTGATGAATGTTCCTGCATTACAAAATGGGGAACATTACCCATCATACTGTACCTAATAAGTATCCGTAATGATACGGGCCTGTAGAAAAGATGGAATAATGAATAATAGCGGAACGCACACGTTTCATTCCTAGTAATAATAGTGAAACACACGAATCGTGAATATGAGATTGTATACCAAGAGTTACAGACGCTTTATCTAGACTGCCCGCACACACTGAGGAGGACATGTAATTCACTTCAACGAGCAAAAGGTTAAATCCAGCAGATACACTTTAACGAAGTGTTGAAATGTTAATAATTTAATCATAGTATCCATTTAATGAGAAGTATTTATTCTTTAACATTTAAATTTCAATTAATTTAATAAAAGAACAAATTGATATATTCATATACAAATGTTTGATATATTTTCTACAAATATTTGATATAATTTCATAGACCAAACATATTAATATACTTACAACTGTTGCGTTAAAAGCACCGATCTGATACATAATAGTACGAATCTAAACTTTTCATATGTTGAATATCAAAGTTTAATATAAGTTCTTTCAATATCAAAATACTGTTACATAAATAACATTAAAATAGTTGGCCTCTACTCCACACACACCAGTCAAACATTACAAGAACAAGGGTCCCATCGGTCCAGAATCGCTCACCTTAATTGGTTGTCTGATCCCGAAATAATTTTGAAATGTTTCCGCTTACCTCGAATCAATAAAAAATAAAACGACCTCCATCAATCAGATATTAACGTAGCCATCATGGATTTAAAACCATCTAGCAAAACAGCAATTTTGAATCACATATTTAAGTTAACTTTTACGCGTTAGAACTGAACAAACAGAAGTGGAAGACGGAAACATGTTTTAACCAATTTTAATGGAGAGCAACACACCCCATCAAACGTAAATGACCTTAGCTGTTGATAGGACGTTTAACTCAAGTTGACTTTCTTTCCTCCAAGGATACTCTATCCTTCAAGATTATAAGGTATCATTTCTTTTAAAGATCTACCCTCGTTTACTTTAATTTGTTCCCTTTCTCTGTCCACAAAGGGGCAAAACTTTCATTTACGTATAAACACTGCATTTCTTTGGCACAGAGACGCTACATCCTAAAAGTTTTCAAATCCTTTCAAAAGAATCAAAGAAATCTAACCAAATAATGTCAAAATCCTTTCTCAACTATACTTAAGGTCTTAACCCTTTACCTTCAGGGGGCAACATCCTGTAATTATACAACGTTGCTTAATATGCCCTCCCTTTTAACCATTCTGTTCTAGAAGTCTATTAGTAAAGTTGTGGACCCCCGACGAGCAACGGAGGATTGACCAATAGACGCCGGACGAACAACGGAGGGTTGACCAATAGACGCCGGACGAACAACGGAGGGTTGACCAATAGACGCTACGCCATGGCACACGTTCGCTGGTCTTTCCGGGCTAAATGAGCGAATCCTTCACCACTATTCTCTAGCCATTCCATAAATCTAAAACAACGCCCTGTTCCAGTTTTAAAATCAAGCATGCGTACAAGCTTAGATTTAAAAAATATGAAAAAATACCTGCTACCAAAGGTAACATTTATTACCTAGTGATCTAATTTACATAACAAAATAAACCGTTATTTACTTTCCCCAACTTATGCAGATTTTCCAGCCAATACATATGATATTGTACAGTGTTTAATAACCTCACGCGGCGTGACGTCAGATCATCTTAATTTGTTTTCGTGTTGTCCTAAATATAAAATGTTCTAAAATGTATACATGTTTAATACAATGCTTTAAAACAGTTTCATATAAAGTACAATGTTCAAAAATTGATCCGTGTGTATACAATAGTCTAAATGAGATCCGTGTGTATACAATAGTCTAAATGAGATCCGTTTTGTAGACAATGCTGTTAAAAATAATGTTCTAAAACAGGCCCGTTTATATACAATGTTTTAAATCAGATCAGTGTTAAATACAATGTTCTTAATGATATCCATTTTGAATACAATACTGTTAGATACAATGTTCCATAACAGATCCCTGTAAAATACAATGTTCTGAACTGAAACAGGTCCGTTTATATACAATGTTTTGAAACAAGTCCGTTTAAATACAAAGTTCTAAATCAAATCAGTATAAAATACATTGTTCTAAAACCAGTCCGTTTATATACAATATTCTAATACAGACAATATTCAAACACACGACTTTAAGCTAAATAGGAAACATGTTTAACTCGACTTTCTCCTGAGATTCTGTACTTCTAATATCTATTTTACATCCCAAAGTGGTCGTCCTTGCTGGTGTACTAGCAGTCCCCGACTTTGGCGGAAACCTTGTAGCTGTCATATATTTTGAACTGTTGTACATGAAGTACTTGTTTAAATAAATCATCGGTTAAAGCCAAGTGTTTTAAATTCGTCACGTCATAAAGGGGCGTATAGGCCTGCTTACCTGAGTTTCTGTTTCTGTGTCGGAACACGTGTCATGCATTTCATTCCTTTAATGTTTAATACCACTTACGTTTGGTCACAGGATGTGCGGTAAATGTTTAAAAATGGGTTTCTGCATTGACTCAAATAATTTTCAAAGATATCGTACTTTTGGTGTTTATTTATAAAATCAAATCTAAAACATGAGGATGTCTATTTCCAAGAAAAAATTAAGTATTTTCCATAAAAATGTGCACTTAATAACATGATATGGTGCACGTTTACGAGGCAATGAGCCTCAGGTAAAAAAAGTTTATATTCATTTAAAATATATATATATAATATTATGACGTATACCAGATTTTAATCTGTGCTTACTCTTAGCCAAGACGTTTTTATCGTTATCATCTTTCATCTGATAATTGATTGATTGTATAGCTCGTGTTATGCCAATAAGCACGCGACAGCTACAAATACGTGACCTTGCCTGGCCGTGTTGGTGAAGACGTGTTCAGCTTTGCGGCTATATAAATGATATATTATACCCATCGTCTAAATGGACTTTTTGAACCGATTCCAACAAACATGTCCAATATATAAGTACTGCTTCTAACGGACGCTTCATTACGTCGACCGTTGTCTGTTCATATACACAGAATAATCAGCAAGTATACGAAATTAGGACGCTACTATTTTATAATTTATCAAGTCAATGAAAAAAACCAATGAACTATTTATTTACAACATTATATGGCTATTTCGTCCATCTAAGGCTCATCTGTGGATAGTAAAGGTCAAAATAATGAAACATCCATTATCACAGTTTTCCGAAATGTATGTAGGTAGGCAACGAAATCGAAAACGTGCCTATAAACCGTAAATAACGGTACAAAACCTCAAGTTTATGCTAAAAGATATAAAACGGTAATTGTAATATCTATTAAATTTTACTTTAAACGAATCCGCTACAGTTCATTATTACGACATAACCTATCATGTTTTTTATCGGATAACACTAAATAATTTAATTTTGCCTATCTCCCCCATAATATTTTTTTGGTATATATCGTATATACCTAAAAAGACACAGCGCAATTGTTTAGTTTACGTAAAAATTAAATAAATCTTTAACTGTGCATTTACAACGTGTTTGTCTACTTTTTTAAATTAAATTATAAAGAATGCCCAAGATTTTGTTTTGGTATATACGGTATATACCTAAACAAAATCTTGGTCATTCCTTAAATAACTCATTACAAAGTAAACATTCATCACTTTAGAAATTTCCTCATCAAAATGATGAAGATAAATAAATGATATTTACATGAACATAGGAAGACGAATATAGATATATACTTTTTAGATTATGAGGTATGACAACTCTACCTTTCAAACTCTGTTTCTGTATTATTTTGACTAAATCACGTTACAACAGACAGCGTTATACATAACGTGAATGTCTTAGCTGTATTAACGTCATTGTGTATTTTGGTTCACCAGCAAGGCACACCCACATGTGTGGGGATAATAAGTAATTCATGTGATTACCTGACCGACTGTGGTGTGTAATTACCTGAAGGAAGATTGGTATAAAGCTTAAAGATTTGTATTGGTTTTTGATTTCTAGACACTTGCATCACAAATGACCATAATCAGACAAAGTTTCATAGAAATATGTTTTTGACTGAGCCGTGTGAATAACGGACACTTTCTGAGTAACCTATAAAACGAATTAAAAGTTCCGTTGGTATAACGGGTCTAGGTCCTGACATATAAGCTGACTTTTCCACTTGTTCAATGACGTTCTCTTATTCTTTCTGTATAACACATATTTAATACAAACTAAATGTCGTGTTTAAAGGCATTCGTTTATGACATATTATAAGTCACTGAATTTTAACGAAATTATATATATTTATAAGTCATATATTTTTTCCAAAAAAGGCAGTGTTTGTACCCTAAATTGGAGCCGGTGAAATACTGTCACTCTGTCGAATTTAAAATGTTGAGTTGGCTTTAGTTTTCGGACGATTTAAATCTACAAGCTAGCAGCGTACGATGTTTAGTGTTAGCATAAAAGGAGTTGCGCGAATCCGAAAGACAAGTATCAATACTTGTCCCCGCATGTGGCACTCCATGTAACTACAAGTATCTATACTTGTCCCGCATGTGGCACTCCATGTAACTACAGGTATCTATACTTGTCCCGCATGTGGCACTCCATGTAACTACAGGTATCTATACTTGCCCCGCATGTGGCACTCCATGTAACTACAAGTATCTATACTTGCCCCGCATGTGGCACTCCATG
>JAUMHH010186085.1:0-14554 GCA_032359455.1 Chlamys rubida | reverse complement strand
CTACGACCGGAAGTTGATAATATAACACTATATTTTGAAGCGGAAAACGGAAAAAAAATCCGGATTTCGTATTTTCGTTTTTTTTTTGCAAATAAAAAAAATCGGGGCGGGGATGAGAATCTAGCAATTAATTTATTATGGCCTTACTACAATATTTATAAACGGAATGTCGACCAATTCATCGTCATTTCTCTATTGACTAACTTTGGATTTTAATCTAATGTCTAGGTCTGTTATGAAAATACCTTGAGCAAGTGTTTCAGCAAGGCAAAGTAGGAGCCAAGTTTACTGTTACTCTTTATAGAAAATGTACAGTGCCCAATGTGACTTTTCTTGGAAATTGAAACCCAGCTCCATATGAGTGGATGAGTATTTTAGAGTGCTATGGTCAGTAATCGTTACTAAGAACAGTGTCAAAACAAAACAAATTTGTCATGGCCACAGGAACATTCATGTCTTGATCATTCTCCAAATATGAATTTCTTTACAGGTATTGCAGGACCTACTGGAAATACAGGGCCAATAGGAGCAAGCGGGGTAGCTGGAGTTACGGGATCAACTGGATCAACAGGAATTGAAGGAACTACTGGCAATACAGGAAATACAGGGCCCAAAGGAGACCAAGGAATCCAGGGCACATCAGGAGATACAGGGCAAACGGGAAACACTGGAGTTGTGGGCAATACTGGGCCTGTTGGAGCCACTGGTGGTGTTGGGGATACTGGATCCAAAGGAGAGGTGGGAGCAGTTGGCGGTGAAGGAGCAACTGGTCAGGTTGGCGACACTGGTCCTAAAGGAGAAGTTGGTAACACAGGAATACAGGGGGCTACTGGGAATGTTGGATCAACGGGAGTTGTCGGAGATACTGGCCCACAGGGATCTGTAGGCGATACTGGAATACAAGGTCAGACAGGAGACAAAGGTCAGATAGGAAATACTGGTATTCAAGGTTCAACAGGTTCTGTTGGTGATACTGGTATTCAAGGTTCTACAGGTGTCGCAGGAGCAACGGGAAGTGTAGGTGTAACGGGTTCTACAGGTACTGTTGGTGCAACTGGAGCTGAAGGGGCAACTGGTAGCACAGGACTCAAAGGGGACCAGGGCGTAGTTGGCAATACCGGAAGCAAAGGTGAAGTTGGAGCAACTGGACCTGTTGGTGAAACAGGAAATGTTGGATCAACTGGGTCCGAAGGTCAGACTGGTGACACTGGTATTCAAGGTTGGACAGGGTTTGTTGGAAGCACTGGAGACACAGGAGAGGTGGGGACCACTGGCCAGAAAGGCGAGGTGGGATCCAAAGGTAGCGAGGGATCAACAGGATCAGTTGGTGATACTGGAATACAAGGAGTCAGCGGAGTGACGGGATCTGAAGGTGCAACGGGCAATGTAGGAAATACTGGACCGAAAGGTGATACAGGTGCGACTGGTCAGCAGGGCACAACTGGATCAAATGGCAACACTGGCAGTACTGGACCAGTAGGTAACACAGGTGCTACAGGTGTGATTGGTGTCACGGGTAATACAGGACCAGTTGGAAGCACAGGAGTTGCAGGTGATACAGGATCCAAAGGAGAGCAGGGCAACAAGGGTGATGTTGGGACAACAGGTGTTGTTGGATCAACCGGAAATGTAGGAAACACTGGACCTGTAGGAGCCTCTGGTTTAACGGGAGATCAAGGATCAACAGGAAACACCGGAGCTCAGGGGGACACTGGAAATACTGGTTCAAAAGGAGAAATTGGCAACACTGGTGCTGTGGGCAACACGGGACCTGAAGGTCACACTGGAAGTACAGGAAATGTAGGTTCTACAGGTATACAAGGTGCCACAGGAACGGTAGGCAGCACTGGGTCACAAGGGGTGGTAGGCAATACCGGAATACAAGGTGCAACAGGACAAGGCGGCGACACTGGAGTAAAAGGTGAAGTGGGAAACACTGGACCAGAAGGAAGCACTGGAGTTGAAGGAGAAACTGGAACACAAGGTCAGACCGGCAGTGTTGGTGTCACTGGATCCACTGGGACTGTCGGAGACACTGGACCCAAAGGAGGGAAAGGAGATGTTGGGGATACAGGAGTGGTAGGAAACACCGGAGTTCAAGGTACGAAGGGAGATGATGGAATACAAGGAATATCAGGTATCACAGGCCATACAGGAGATCAAGGTATCAAAGGTGAAATTGGTGCCACTGGACTGAAGGGAGATGGTGGAGCCAAAGGTGACCAAGGACAAGTTGGAGATACCGGAACAAAAGGAGAGGTTGGTGATACAGGTATAGTGGGTTCTACTGGAGATAAAGGATCCCAGGGAGATGTTGGTACAACAGGATCGGTTGGAGATACTGGTGTAAAGGGAGATACTGGAGCCAAAGGAGAAACGGGGAATGTTGGAAACACTGGTCCTACTGGAATCCAAGGCCAAACAGGGCAAAAGGGAGATACTGGCATCCAGGGAGAAACAGGAGTCAAAGGAGTTGATGGTTCGACTGGAGATGTAGGTAGCACTGGACCAGAGGGCCAGACTGGCAACACAGGACCAATAGGGTCTACAGGACAAGTGGGCAGCACTGGACAAAAGGGAGATGATGGAGGGAAAGGCGATGTTGGAAACACTGGTCCAGTTGGGAACACGGGACCGGTTGGATCAACTGGAAATACAGGTATCGCAGGCTCGAAAGGAGACGATGGTAGCAATGGCACCAAAGGACAAGTTGGCAACACTGGAGAAAAGGGGTCATTTGGTGACACGGGCATTGAAGGGGAAACGGGAGCAGCGGGTGCTACTGGTATAAAAGGAATTGGTGGAAATGATGGTAACACTGGACAGAAAGGAGATATTGGATCCACTGGGTCTGTTGGTACTTCAGGCGATACAGGACCAAAAGGAACGACTGGAAATGAGGGTGCCACTGGAGGAACGGGTCCAGTTGGAAATACTGGTGATAAAGGAGAACAAGGACTAAAGGGAGATGAAGGTGTCACAGGTAGTGTTGGAGATACGGGAACACAAGGTGTCGAGGGTGCAACTGGAAATTCTGGTGCCAAAGGAGACGGTGGTGACAAAGGATCACAAGGTACAGAAGGAGAGGCGGGAATCGTTGGGTCCACTGGTCAAGTTGGTGATACTGGTATAAAGGGAGAAGATGGCAATACTGGCAATACTGGCAACAAAGGAGATGAAGGCAACACGGGGGCGAAGGGCTCTGTTGGGGATACCGGTATTGAGGGAGCCACGGGCAATGTTGGTGCTACTGGAACACAAGGTGTCGAAGGGCAGACGGGAGCAGTAGGTGACACTGGCATTCAAGGTTCGACTGGAGTGGCTGGTAACACCGGAACGAAAGGCGATGTTGGAGATACAGGAGTACAAGGTATATCTGGTGTAGATGGTACGACGGGAGATACAGGACCAATGGGAAATACAGGCATTCAAGGTACCAAAGGTGATGCTGGAGTTCAGGGGCTTACCGGCTCAAAGGGCGACGCTGGATCAAAGGGCGAGATTGGTAGTTCAGGGTCTGAAGGATCGACAGGAAACGACGGTCTCGACGGTTTAAAAGGGGCCAGGGGAAATGCTGGTGCTACTGGGGGTGTGGGATCTACTGGACCAACAGGATTAACAGGAGTGATTGGAAACACTGGTGTGACGGGAGACACTGGAAACACTGGACCACAGGGAACTGTGGGAGACACTGGAGTCAAAGGAGACCAAGGCATCGTTGGAAACACTGGTGTGGTCGGCTCTACTGGTAACACTGGCCCTAAAGGTACCCAGGGAGATGTAGGAAATACTGGCATTCAGGGTGTTACAGGTGGTGTTGGCGATACTGGTCCAAAAGGTGAACTGGGAGTCAAAGGTGACACGGGTAATGTTGGAGACACTGGTGTTAAAGGTGACGATGGTCTGACGGGTAATACTGGTGATAAGGGTACACAGGGCGACGTTGGAACAACAGGAGCAACGGGAGAGGTTGGTGCAACTGGAGCTGTTGGAAATAGTGGTATCCAGGGAGACAAAGGAGAATTAGGCAGCACGGGACCTAAAGGTGGCATTGGGGATACAGGTGTCGCAGGAGATACAGGAACAAAAGGAGAAGTCGGTGCAAGTGGACTTACAGGACAAGTTGGTGACACAGGTATTCAAGGTGCAACTGGACCTGTTGGCAATACTGGAGCCAAGGGAGAATTTGGCAGTACTGGTGTTGAAGGAGAAACTGGAGCTGTTGGGTCTAAAGGCACACAGGGAAATGCTGGTAATACAGGGGCTGTTGGTGCTACTGGAAATGAAGGTGTAACTGGAAGCACTGGACCTATTGGGCCCACTGGAGATAAAGGAAGTGATGGACAGCAAGGAAATACCGGTGCAAAGGGAGATCAAGGTGGTGTTGGCAATACTGGACAGGTTGGAACCACAGGTGACAAAGGACAGATTGGTGACACTGGTGTAGAAGGTTCGACAGGTTCAGTAGGAAACACTGGACCCAAGGGAGATACAGGATCTGTAGGAAGCACTGGATCCAATGGTGTAACTGGAAATACTGGTCTTAAAGGTGATGTAGGAGAAACGGGAGCTTCTGGTCAACAGGGAAATACTGGAGCTGTTGGCAATACAGGAGAAAAAGGTCAAATTGGCAATACAGGATCCAACGGCAATACTGGCGACGCTGGTACTACTGGAGCAACAGGAAATTATGGCAATACAGGAGAAAAGGGACAAATGGGTACCAGTGGCGTTCAAGGACAAACAGGAGGTGTTGGAGATACTGGTATCCAAGGTCAGACTGGTGGTGTTGGTGCCACTGGGGAGAAGGGGCAAATTGGAACATCGGGTTTGGATGGACAGACTGGTAATACTGGTGTCAAAGGTGATACTGGAGGAGAAGGAACTACTGGAGAGAAAGGCCAAATAGGAAATACCGGTACCAAAGGCAACGAAGGATCTACTGGTATTCAAGGGGAGTCGGGCAGTGTTGGTGCCACAGGAGATGAAGGACAAATTGGCAATACTGGAAATGTTGGTGATACAGGAAGTGTTGGCAACACAGGTGCCGAAGGTCAAACTGGAAGCACAGGTGTAGAAGGTCATACAGGTAGTGTTGGCAACACGGGTGCCGAAGGTCAAACTGGAAGCACAGGTGTAACAGGCGATACAGGTAGTGTTGGCAATACAGGTATTCAGGGACAGATTGGCAACACTGGAACAAAGGGAGAAGTAGGTGACACCGGTATACAGGGTATGACGGGAGCTGAAGGACAAACTGGAAACGTTGGCAACACTGGAGCAAAGGGTGAAATTGGAAACACAGGATCAGAGGGAGCTACAGGTGGTGTAGGAAGCACAGGAAGTTCAGGTCAAACTGGAAACACAGGGCAAACGGGTCCAGTAGGAGCAACAGGTGCTACAGGTGATCAAGGTGTAGTTGGTTCAACTGGTGTAAAAGGAGATCAAGGAAATACTGGCAATACAGGGGTCGCCGGAATCACTGGCAATACAGGAGACACAGGAAATGTTGGTTCTACTGGATCCAAAGGTGATCAAGGAATCCAGGGAAATGAGGGGCAAACGGGCAGTGTTGGCAATACTGGTGTCGAAGGTCAATCGGGCAACACCGGCATCCAGGGAGTCACAGGTGGTGTTGGCAATACTGGCCCTGAAGGACAGACTGGAAGCACAGGAGGCAAAGGTGAACAGGGCGATGCTGGCAATACTGGAGTCCAAGGTGTGACGGGAGACAAAGGACAAACAGGCACATCAGGTAGTGAAGGGTGGACAGGAAATGACGGCCTCAATGGGGATACTGGAGTTCAGGGAGAGACCGGCCTTGGGGGACCGACTGGGGCTAAAGGAGATATTGGAAACACTGGGTCTGTGGGAGACACTGGCAGTGAAGGGTCTACAGGATCTGTTGGCAACACTGGCAGCACTGGATTGACGGGAGACACTGGCACACAGGGAAATGTTGGAAACACTGGACCAAAAGGACAACAGGGAGTTGAAGGAAACACTGGTGCAAAAGGAGACGACGGTCAAATTGGTGATACCGGACTAAAAGGAGATTTAGGAGATACAGGACCAAAGGGAACCGATGGCCAGGTTGGTAATACTGGGGAGAAGGGACAGATAGGAGGTACTGGAGTACAAGGAGACACTGGTGTTGTAGGCAACACTGGTCCAACTGGTCAATCTGGAGATACGGGATCAACAGGACCAACAGGAAACACTGGAGTCCAGGGAACAAAGGGTGAAATTGGTGACTCGGGTTCAACAGGTGAAGTTGGTAACACTGGAGAACAAGGCCAAACTGGAAACACCGGTCCAGTTGGATCCACAGGACAAGTTGGAAACACTGGTGAAGTGGGAGCTACAGGTAATGTGGGAGCCACTGGGTCAACAGGTAGTGATGGACACACGGGAGCAAAAGGTGAAACTGGAGCTGTTGGTGATACAGGTCCTGTTGGTAGTACAGGTGTTGCAGGTCAAACTGGTGGAGTTGGAGACACTGGTGTGAAGGGTGATGTAGGAAGTACAGGATTAAAAGGAGAAGTTGGACAGGTTGGAGATACTGGCGTCAAAGGAGACACTGGCAATGTAGGAAACACCGGCACTGTGGGTGCCACAGGACCCACAGGTAACACTGGCAACACTGGCAATACTGGCACACAAGGTGTAACGGGACAAACCGGAGACAAAGGTGAAATAGGCCAGACTGGTTCTATAGGTTCAACTGGTAACACCGGGTCGAAGGGAGAACTAGGAATACAGGGGCTGACCGGAGATGATGGGCAGACGGGAGCTGTTGGTGCCACAGGTTCTACAGGCCAAACTGGAAATACAGGAAATACCGGAGCTAAAGGAGAAATCGGCAACACTGGACCCAAAGGAGGAGTTGGAGATACAGGGGTCAAAGGAGAAGATGGCAATACTGGCTCAACGGGCTCTACTGGCTCTACTGGAGGCATTGGTGCAACAGGAGTCCAAGGAAATGTTGGAAATACTGGACCCACAGGAACGACTGGTGATACTGGTAGTGTTGGAGCAACTGGAAATGTTGGCAATACTGGTGCTAAGGGAGAAGTAGGAGACACGGGTGTGCAGGGTGTGCAGGGTGTTACTGGTGATACAGGACTGAATGGCAATACTGGCGACACTGGATCAACAGGACCCCAAGGTAACGTTGGCAATACTGGCGACACTGGACCACAGGGTAGCAAGGGAGACGATGGCCAGAAAGGCAATGAAGGCAACGTGGGACAGACAGGACAGACTGGAAATACTGGTGATAAAGGAGATGCTGGTGCTAAAGGAGATGAAGGACAAATAGGAAATACAGGAGAATCTGGTTCAAAGGGCGATACAGGAGCAGTGGGGTCCACAGGTGTAAAAGGAAGTGACGGAGAGAAAGGTGATCAGGGAAATGTTGGTGATACTGGCGTCGTGGGCAACACTGGATCAAAGGGTGACCAAGGAGATGTTGGCAGCACTGGAAATCAGGGACAGACTGGAAATAAGGGAGACATTGGAACATCTGGAGAGAAGGGTGGTGTTGGAGATACTGGAGCCGTTGGCAATACAGGACCACAGGGTGTCGGTGGTAAGTATGTTTAAACAATGAAACATTTGAAGAGAATTAATTCTCATTCTGAAATGTACATTTAAACTTTACCAGAAATCTGTATTTCAATAGCATTTCAGTATCGTCTTTCCCCCCTAGAAATCCAAATTTGAGAATTTGCAAGCGATTTAAAAGATTTTTGCATTGTTTAAAAAATGATATTCTGAATTAAATCGTGTACGAACCGTTTATCTAAATGCAATGTATTCACAAACTATTCGCAGCATAATTTGTATTCACAGCATATATTATAAACAAGATGACATAATCAAGTGGTAAAAGTATTTTTTTGTAATGAATATGACTGAATTGAACAGCAGATTGATGACAATTTTTTTATGCTCAGGTACTACTGGCACAGTTGGTGATACTGGTAGTAAGGGAGATACAGGAGGTGTGGGCGACATGGGTGCGACTGGTGCTACAGGATCAACGGGACCAAAAGGTGACGCAGGAACTGATGGTGATACAGGACCTCAAGGTGAGTATACTGAATGCTTTATTAGTCCCTACCAGTGCTAGAGGGAATTTGCACCCTCACAATAAGTATGTCGCCATCATGGGCATATTTTATTTACTCTTTTAATATCATTCCACAATTTTACATGCTATCTAAAGTCTTCGGGTAACTCTGTATACTGATTATTTTTGGAAGTAGTGCCCTTACAGAACTAAAAATATTTATTTGGCCCCCATTTCCAATGTCTGCATAGCACAAATATCGGACCCTTTGTATGCTGAGTGACAATAGTGGTAGTAAGAAGCGAGTCTTTTTGGAACGTGCCCGTAATGAAATTCCCTCTAGCTCAAGTTGGAAGTCAACCTTAATCCTATGTACAATTAAAACCTGCCACACTTGAATGGTAAGGTCTCGAGGTGCTTTATTAAAATTACTATTGAACTACATCTCGGTAACGTTAGGCCCATGGGCCACCTTATCATTTTTCTTGTAACTGCAAAATATATTTCTGAATTCTGTATAGATTCCCACTAATACTAATATGCAGTAATGTATTGCAATGGGGTTTAGTTTTTAGGAATTAGTTCACGCCATATCTAAGTTTGTAACTTTTGTATTTTCAGGTGAAACTGGACCCTTGCACGTTGGTATGTGTTTGTTCTGGTGGGTATATATTTCTATTATATATACATTAGTTTCAGAAAAACTTCTAAAAGATCAAATATTCTTTGGAAGGCAACGATGAGCTTGCCACTCAATGATGGGACTGTTTCATTAGTGTTTATGTACAGTTGTTGCATATTCGATCAAGAACTTTCAAAATCGCCCTGTTTTAGAGGGATCGGTTTTTGCTTTCTAAATCATAATTGCCTACGTCTTATTAAGGATCTCGCTGCGTAGACCAACGACATTTTATGTTTTGTTTGTCACACTAGCTTAGACAATGTTCCTACTTAATTACACTAGGTATGTATCTCCTGCAAATCTTTGAACAATATTAGCTTTTAATGAATCAAATTTTCTACTTTCAGTGGTTAACGACTGCGACACTAATAACGGTGGATGTAACCACACCTGTAGAAATGCGTTCGGAGCCCATATCTGTAGCTGTAACGCAGGATATGTTCTTAATGCTGACCACCATACTTGTGATGATATCGACGAATGCACTGCCTTTGGACCCTGTCCTCAAAATTGCACCAATAACCCTGGTAGCTTCACCTGCAGTTGTGCTGCTGGATTTACGCTACAGGGTGACCAGCGGACCTGCTTAGGTAAACCTGACTATTATAACGTCCTTATTCTAGGTAAACCTGTCCTATTATTACGTCCTTATTCTAGGTTAACCTGTCCTATTATAACGTCCTTATTCACAAGTACATTCTAGCCAAATCATATTTACTACACAGCATCGACCTAGTATTGTTGATACAACACCACATTTTCAACATCATATCAATGGGAACTATTGTCGAAGTTTCAGAAAGTATAATCATTCAGAATTTGCTGTATTAATGGGATTTGGCTGTTTATGGTATAACAATTTGATATACACTGTAATTCTACCATCAAGGTTTCCACATTCAGTATTGGCCCATATAATCTGCAAGGAAACCAACTAATATAAACAGGCGAGTAATGGGCAACTCTCTGGGTTGCAATATACTCGTTATGTAACCCTACATGTACAGGTATAGGATTTCCTCGTATGCCATCATAAATGATATGCACCAACAGCGATTAAACCATCAAACTTGTTTGCAGATATTTTCTCTGTAAAAAAAATTGCAATTTGTTCGGTGTAGCAGTATTTTGCTAATAGGCTTACACGGTCGGTCGTAAACGAAAAGTCGGCCCATTGTCTTTTGCTTACTGATGTGAAACATGTTCGACTGAATATTGCTATGATTCGTCAAATAAGTCGGCCCAATATTGCCCGTCATTAAATATAAGTCTGCCCAATATTACCAGTCATTAAATATAAGTCTGCCCAATAATACCTGTCATTAAATATCAGTCGGCCCAATATTACCCGTCATTAAATATAAGTTGGCCCAATATTACCCGTATGATATGTCGGCCCAATATTACCCGTATGATAAGTCGGCACAATATAAGCATGGCGGAAATGAAAGATCATTTGGTCCAACATCAATATAAAGTCGTGAAACATAACTCGGCACAAATACAACATTTCGCACCAGCTTTTATCAAACTGATGGATCTGTTAACTTCGCATCTGCTGAGTTTCCTCAATTACTGGTTGCTGCATGTATGCAATGGAAATTGATAACGATGATGTTGTGGAAGAGGAATTCAGATTCTTGCTGGATAAAGACCAGAATTCTCAGTAAGGAAATTTTTATTATCAATGATGTGAAGGTTTTGTTTTTGGATTTGCAAATATTGGCCATTTTTTGTAGGCCAAACAATTTCTTGGAAAACATTAAAAATATTTTTTTGTTACAATATCAAAGAATGTTTATGCTTTCAAAAAGTAAAACTGCCAATAAATAGCAGAAACAGAGCGTTCACATTTATATTTTATTAAAGTAAATAGGAGGGCTTCATTTTTAGGATAATTGGAATATTCCAGTCCAAAACACACAGCCTTTGATTGAGGACATTCAGTATGGATGCATACATGTTTATCCCAAAATAATGCAAAAAATGTTTTAAGGAAAAAGAATAAATATGGGCTGAACGGAAAAAGAATTTCATAATATATCGGTATTAAAATCCATTAAATAGATGCCCTTCCTGAATATTTTGTCATGTTGGTAACATTATGCTCAATGTTGAATGAACTTTAAAATAACTTCATAATTTTCTTGCAGATATAGACGAATGTCTTCAAATAAGCGTCGTTACAGATTGTGCTCATAGTTGGTCGATGTGTGTAAACGTTCCAGGATCACATGTCTGTGTTGGCATCAGTTTTACAAACATGAGGGCCAGCATTCAAGGAAGTGGTGAGTAGTACCATTACAATTCGGCATGGAGCCATTTACAATGGATATGTATCGGTGCTATCCAATTGGTGACCCAAGAATAACTCGACACTAATTTCATACTAAAGGCCAAGGTAACTATGTACCTCTATACCAAAGCTCAAGGTGAAGGGTCAATTCTGTACCTATATACCAAAGCTCAAGGTGAAGGGTCAATTCTGTACCTATATACCAAAGGTCAAGGTAGTGGCATTCTGTCGACATGCAATAATAAATGTTTAGATATGAAAAGAAATAATTGATAATAAAGAATTGATTATCAAATGAAAATAACCTGCACCTATAACTTAATATTTCCAGATGATCAGTCCTGTAAAAAAAACAACGGCAGATGTGCCCACATATGTACCCAAGTGACCGGTGGACATGAATGTTCCTGTCGAGCAGGATACCAACTCAACGACGAGGGAGGCCTCGGCTGTACGGATATTAACGAGTGCGACAGTTGGCCATGCCAGCAGAATTGTACCAACACGGACGGTAGCTACCAGTGTAGTTGTGACGATGGTTTCGAACTTGGTGCTGATGGACAGACATGTGAAGGTATTGAAAGTAGGATGCTTTAAATGGATATTGATTTAGATCCGACATGCAAACGCCCTGTGCTGAAAATGTGATTGTAGCTACTGTGTTCCTCCCTCAGCGTGGAATATTATATTGACATGACAAGACGTGCAACAAATAATTTTGATTTGTGTTTAGGCTGGTAATCTGTATTGCCCTATTGATTGTTTTTTATATCCGTCGTCACGTCTGGCTGTTGATTCACATAGGTTGTGAAGGATATACATAGCAATAAGAATCAGGAATGAAGTTGTGAAGGGATATAGCAATCTGTTAGTACAATCTCCAGCACTTTCATTTCTTACGTAGAATTTTATCAAACTTTATGCACTAGTCGAGTATACGTGCACGTTGAACAGGTTTATTTAGTATGACAGACCGGTTACTTTTCAAAAGAAAATCTTGATGGTCACTCCAGCATTAATTCATTTGTAAGTCAATTAAGAGAATACTTGTGTGTTTCAGCAAGTGATGCGGAGGAACAGGTGCATTATTCATTTTAAACTAAGCCCTTTTGACAAGCTACAAGGCATATCATCTTAAGGTATATAAACTTTTGTGCATGCGAGGCGTTTTATGACTTTTGGTGCCTTGTGTATAACAGTAATTTATGGGGTTTTTTTCAGCACGGAAATCTTGTTCCGACGGTAGTAATGGAGGATGTGACCATATATGTCACCAGCTGTATGGAGCCCGCAAGTGTGCCTGTTTGCTAGGGTACGAAATATCGTCGGATGGATTCACCTGTAATGACCTCGATGAGTGTGCTTTATATGGTCCTTGTAATCAGCTGTGTAGCAATAATGAAGGTGGATTTGACTGTAGCTGTTTCTCTGGCTTCACACTGGAAGTCCACACTCATATTTGTAAAGGTAAGTATAGCTACCATAATCAAGTTGTTCACCCCTGAAATTTATTGATGAACTATTCCAACCTTTGAATTGGAAGAGTCAACTTTAAGTGAGTTAACTAGTTGGGTATTGAGGTAGAGAGACCACTGCACAAATTAAAATTCAGTTTTCTGCCGAAATGATTGCCAACTTGACAACGGCAAATGAATCCTGAAGTACTAGCACACTTCATTGAATTGGCCTTGGTCCAGTTGGCATCCCTATTTTCCTATGAATGCATCAAAATTTGGTGCATTATGTAACTGTCGGTTTGATCTGATCGAACCAGATCAAACGAGTCTTGTTTACAAAATCTACTTCCATTCAATCAATATGCTTTTTATTTACTATAACAATTTATTTTCCAGTTTTGAGGTAAAAGATTAGTGCAAGAGTTGTGGATCTGGGTTCAGTAAACCTTACAAAATTTGTATTTCTTCCTAAAAGAGGCCTTTCATTCGTCATTCTTTATATATCATTTGTTCCGTTTGTTGTAGCTTTCTATAACTGCATTGTCCACTTGTTATTGCAGATATAGATGAATGTCAGAATTGGGAAGCGTGTCCCTCGGACAGCGCACTATGCTTAAACACCCTGGGTTCCTACAGTTGTATAGGCTTTTTGGCCAGTGTCGCAAATGAGTCCAATATCGAGGATGGAAATGAACTGGATCTACAAGGCGGTATGTTTATATTTTCTGCAGTGTGTTTCAGTGAGGTAGCACTAAAATAGGCATCGGTTCCGCGCTATCGCAAGGAGACTAACACGAACATATCGCAGCCTCCCAAAACACGCACGCATGCATTTTGCACACGGGGAGGCCGTCCTTAAATGACCATAGCTGTTGATAGGACGTTAAACAATACTAAACCAAACCAATGAGTGTGACTATTGTAGGAGGGGTGCAAAAACCGCCCTGTCCCTTAAATACATGTAGTAGGTATACAAAATCCAATCGTGAATATATGACTTTCCTAAGAGCAAACATGAGTACCCTAACTAGTATATTTAAATATTCACATACTTGGTGGGGATGGAGGCGGGATTAAAATGAACAAAACGTCTTACCTTTTCCCTCCGACAAAATTTGTTCAAGTGACGCTGTCACGCGACATGTGTTCTTGCCTGTAAAGAGGTAAATAGGTCACGGTATGTTTTAATCAATAGATACAGAGGCAAGTCCTTCCGCCTATAAAAACAGTTCTACACAAAATACGCAAACCCACACTATAAATGCAATTAATTCACTTTGTATTTAATTATTTAACATTGATTTTTTTTTTCAAAATGTTAGTGATCCTTAGCAAAATGCGAGTATTATACTTTGTTTAAATAAACTGTTTTATGCCTTACGTCGACCATTTGTTGGCCCCTAATGACCTATCGTGTGATGGGCTGTTAAGCAGTTGCTAAAAATAATAATTTTTGCATTACACAAATGTCCATGGTCAAAGTTTTTGAAGGAACAAAGACTTAAATTTATAATTCATTTGCCTGTAAATTGTTAAAATGTCATCTTTCTGAAGAACGTGATAAGATCTAGGTTTTTTTTCTCTACAGATTATCCTAACGATGACCATGTGGGAGGTGCCGCTGCAGGGAATACATCCCCACAAACTTTATCGAGTACCCAAATGATGATAATCATTGGGGTGATGGCTGGCATCATGATCCTGGTGGCGCTTGGTGCTTCTGTTGCTTGTATAATTGTATATCGGCGTATGGAAGGACGTCCACGCAGGGACTCGATGGCAGGACTCCTTGTTCCTACTCGCATGCGCAGTGCTTCAACTTGTGGCGACGTAGAATCTACAGGAGCATTCAACCCTTAGAACATTTATTACAACATCAAACGCAACTGAAAATTAAGGAATTGGAAACTTGAATCTGCTGTAATGTGTGCAACACAAGTATAGGAATCCTCTTGGGTTTCCTAATTAATATACAGTCGAACCTCGTTATCTCGAAGTCGACGGGATCGTTGGGAAACTTCGAGTTATCCGAGTATTCGAGTTAA
>JAUMHH010186074.1:0-14554 GCA_032359455.1 Chlamys rubida | reverse complement strand
TGTGCCTCCTGTGAGAGGATATGTTTACATGATATATATATACTCATATGATATTTTACATGATGTATCTGTGAAGAAAAAAAAATGTTCACCTGCTGTGATTGGAGTTTAAATCATTGGATCATTGATGCTATACTTCAATATCATTTCAATCTTTATTGAATGTTTTAAAGATTATATACATGTCTAAGAAACACACGCGATAAATCATAATACTACAAACAGACACATATATAGGAACGTTAGAAGTATAGACGTCGGTTTTGTCGAGATGTATTAAATGGTTTGGTTGAACTTCTCAGCAATAACGAGTTCAGACCGTGTGATGTCCTCCTTCCTGTAAAAACACAAGGACAAAAGAGTTGTGATTACTCAAGATGACCCTTTGTTTGTTTGTTAAGGGTAAACGGCCCCTCGACACTTTGCCATTTTGGGTCTAGAGCGCCAAAAAAGACAATACACACATTAAAACCAACTAAAGGTTAAAAATGGTTATATTTATTTATAAGTAGGTTATTGAGGAAACACTATATTTCCTCTTCCAATTGCCCTTATGAACCCCCCTGTCTTTATCTGGGAATAAATTATACATAGCGTTTATTTGTGTGTGTTTTACAGTATGCATACACTTGGTTTTGAAATGTTTTCAAATGAAAGCCTTGGTTTTGAAATGTTTTCAAATGAAAGCGTGGAATACAGCTAATCTTTACTGCACCAATTCAGAAAAAAGGCAACCAAGACATCAAAAGCCATAAAAAAGACTAAACAGTAAACAATATAGTTAGAAAACGTTTTTAGAACGAGTTAGGTTCGTGTCATCCTAACCTTGTGTCCTAAACTTGGTGATAACCTATTGACTGGGAATAGCACTTTTGAAACCGCAAAAAGGGGACGACTACAATAAAGCGTATTGAACAAGAATGCATGCGGTTGGGTATGGTCTGAGAGGGTTTCCTATCACCGAATTCGTGGTCTGAATAGAATGTGATAATTCTTATATAACGCTAAATTAATTTTCAAGAAAAAAAGAACAAAAACAAAACAAACAAAAAACAACGTAGGAGTAAGTCAACAAGACAGTGAGAGACAAATCACCAACTGTAGATGTCACACTAAACAACTGACTTCATTTAGCTATCACTTACCCCGTAAATGGCTGTATGGCATATTATAGGAGGCGCCGCCCTGGTGGGAGGGGTCCTGACGGGAGAGGTTAAACCCCAAGCTCGATCCTTGCTGATTCGTAGGGTTTCCACCAGGACTTCGCGAGCCTCCGAATCCCATACTCGACGTAGAAGAACTGAACCCTTGTTTGACGTTAAACGGAGAACTGTTTGAGTTCCCCTGCGAGCTCCCATAGCTGATCGAACCTCCTTGAGGACCCCCGTAGTTTGATTGGTCGTTGCTGTGCAGTGATAATGGGTTGGTTACCAGGTCGTTGTAGGACCCAGTAAAAGGAGATATGTAACGCTGCTCGTCTGATGTGGCTGTTATATAAAATGATTAATCATTTACTACTTACATGTTACTACTAATACAAAGAGGCTACTGTGAAAAGCACGTTACCCAAGCATTACAATTGGTGACTCGCACAAGAATATGTGTAAATAATATATTAGTAAAGGTGTAAATTGCATTGTGATGAGTTGATACGAGTTTTCGCATACGACGATAAAACTAGTCAGTCACAAGCTATCCAAACAGCACTTGACAAGGTAGCTTATGCTCCCTGCGAAAGTGTTGGGCTTTAAGAATGATCGCACCGGCTGGTGTACCCGCTGACATAGTGGAGTGTTGTGCTATATGCCTTAAGCATAAGAGGTGGCACTCCAAATATCGGTATCATGTCGTCCGCACTATATCGCCTTCAGCACGCCTATCCACATGCACACATGAGATACGTAACTGGAGGTTCGTAGGTAAATTATCTTCGCTGTTAATAGGACATACATCCAATCAAACAAACCCATATTACCTTACTTGTGATATCTAAGAATACTACAAGTAAGGGTTACCATTGCCGGTTGGAGACTGAGAAATGCAAGTGGCGTAATTCTGTCGAATCCCCACCTAAGGATGTAAATTGACAGTAAACATCATTTTCATAGTTTGTGTCATGATGTCATTATAATAAATTGTCATCTTATGATTTGCGTTGAGTTTTATGTGGAGTAGGCATAAAAGAATATACTGTTTTAAATAAACAATAAATGTGTAGCGATATGGACAGGTTTAACCCCATCCCTGCTGGTCAGGGATCGAGAAAAGAATACTCCTGCTGTTACCCACCGTCTGTATCGTAAGAGGCGGCTAATGTCGGAACCCCCTGCAGAATTGGGAATTTGCTTTTGTACCCTCTACTTGGGGACACAAGCGTACCAAAAAGTCTGCTGCACCCATTGCAATATTTGGGATCTTTATCTTTCTGTCTAATTATATCTACGTTTTATTTCCTAACGCCTTGCTTGGCGATACCTGACTTTTGGCTTTAATATGTTGAGCATTCGCCCAGGTGAGGAAAACAATAGATGCTGTCCCCAGGCCGGGACATACCAAATTCATTAAAAAATTGTAGTTGTTATTTCCTGCTTAGCTTTCAGCATTAAGGATAATGGCAAAAACTGGTTCACCCGTTGTCAGTATAATGTGACCGGGCGGAATGCTGTGCTGGGTGCTTTCGGCATGGTATTTCAGTGAGATAGCAAAATAAAGTCGGCATCAGATCCGCGCTATCACAAGGAGGCAAGTACAACAACATAACCTGTCTCCGGCATAAACGCTTACACAACACACATGGGAGCACGTCCTTAAATGACCTCAGATGTTAATAGGACGTACAAAAAATACAAGAGGCCCAGAGGGCCTGTATCGCTCACCTAAATATTGAGGCAGTCGTAGGAAAATATTCTCATTATATATTATAATGTATTACAAATATTTCACTCGCAAACTTTGTCGACTCCATCAGTTGAAACTACTAGTCAACTATTATGATATGATTCTATGCTTTTTTTTCTTCTTCAGAAGTTGTTTGAAGTGTTTGACATATTTTTCCATGTGACCTTGTAAGTAGGTCAATGTCATTTTCCTTCTCAAACTTTGTTGGCTCTATCCCAAGAAGCTACCAGCCAAATCTTATGAATCCATTCCTTAAGAACAAATCGTTTAAAATGTTGTTTACCTATGTGACCATTAAAGTAGGTTGAGGTCATTTTCATTTGCAAACTTTGGTGAGCTCTATCCCAAGAAGCCACCAGCCAAATATTACGAGTATATGCCTTTCGATTATTCAGAAGAAGTAGTTTGAAGCATTTGACATATTTGACCTCTGTGCCTCTGAAAGTAGGTCAAGGTATTTTTCATTTGCAAACTGTCTCATGCTCAATCTTATGAAGTTACCAGACAAATATTAAGAGTATATACCTTTCAGTTCTTCGGAAGAAGTCTTTTGAAGAGTTTGACATATTTGATTCCTGTGACCTTGAAAGTAGGTCACGGTCAATTTCATTCTAAAACTTTGTTGGGCCTTTACCAACAAAGCTGTAAGCCAAATATCATGACACTAGGCTTGTTCGTTCTTCAGAAGAAGTCGTTTAAAGAAAAAGTTTACGGACGACGGACGCCGCTCCATGGCATAAGCTCACCTGGCCTCGGGCAGGTGAGCTGAAAACTAAACCAAACAGGTGAACCCGATATCAGTATCATGTGACCAGGTGGAGTGTCATGTTACTGTGTCGTGGTCATGACAATTCAGTGATATGACGCTTTTAAGTGGGCTGACCCTTGTTGGGCCCAAATAACCTACTTCATATGAACATAACTGTTGGTATAATATAACACCTTAAACCATACAAAGAAAGGATTGGTTTGGTTTGGTTAAGTATTGTTTAACGTCCTATCAACAGATATGGCTGCGATATGTTCGTGTTTGTCTCCTTGTGATAGCGCAGAACTGATGCCGATTTTATAGTGCTACCTCACCTTAAACAAAACAAAGAAAGGAACAAAACTATTGCAGGGGTTGTAAAATAGGAATGGTTTGTCAAGTTCTGTTTCATTCTCTTATTAAGAAATAGCCTGGTGTCGTTCAAAAAGAATCAGTGGAGTGGTCCTATACCTGCTGTTCCATAGCCTGCTCCTGAACTGTATGAAGATCCGTAAGACCCTGAGCTTCCCGCTGATTGGACGGAGTTTGCAAACGAGGAAGAAAAGGGGCCAGCACCATCACCCGCTTCGCCAGTCATCATTGTGTCTGCGTGTTAAAAGTAACAGGTCATTCCATGTCGTACAGTCATATAAAATAGTTCAAAATATCAAGAATTAAAAAGCTACATAATGTCTATTTAGATAGGTGACCAAGGTAAAGGAGAATAGAATTGGCAGGAGCGCATTTGTTATCATATTGCTAAGAAATCGGTTGTGCAAGTAATCCTTGTTTCACCCGTCTGCGACAACCACTGGTTCATCCGTTACCAGTATAATGTGACCAGGTGGAATGATGTGCTTGGTGCCTGCGGCAAGGTATTTCAGGGAGATAGCACTATAAAGTCGGCATCAGATCCGCGCTATCACAAGGAGGCAATGCCACCAACAGACCCTGCCTCGAGACCACATACACGCATGCACGCTTACACTACACACATGGATGCACGTCCTTAAATGCCCTTAGTCAGTGATAGGACGTAAAAACAACCACAAACCGAACTAACCAAATCTCCAGTCTACGTGTTTTTACGGCCTCATGTAAAGTGGTTATAAAATGTCATATTTCCAGAGAAGCAGTTGATAAAGTCTCGGGGCAAGGTTGCCATCGTTTTCGCACTTGGCAATACTCTCAATTCCGTGTGTAATATGAATAATGACTGTTTTTGTTATGACTCTTTCCGTTTCAACGTTACCATTCTGGTGATCTCTTTAACATACCATTAATTTGCTTTAACAACGAATTGCATGGCGAGTATCGTCATTGAACCAGAACACGCTTATCATTCTGGCTGGTCTGATTCTCTGTCCATAGTTTCAAGGGACTCTTAGTAAATCTTTCTTTTTTTTAGTTAAGTGGATTTGATCTTGAGTTCGAGTTGTGGTTTTGTTAACACTTCGGTATTTTCTTGTATTCAAATATTCGTGATTTGTTTGATATCATCACATTTGACACCTGGTTGATATGAAATTTTGAACATTGTACGTAGCTGAAAAGAAATATGAGCACCTTACTTCATTAATGTCTGTACAATCTATGTTTGAACGTTTCCTAGGGTTGTTGGTGTTTTACGTCTTATTAACAGTTATGGTCAGTTAGGGACGTGACAGGTTTTGGTGGTTGAGGAAACCCAGAGTACCCGGTGGAAAATCACCGACCTGCGGCAAGTACCTGTTGATTGTCCAACATAGGCATCGAACCCACAACCAAGTGGTAGAATGCTAGTGATCCTGGACGGTAAGCCGTCTTAACCACTGCGCCGGGCGCCCCGTTTCTTAAGTTTACAAACGGAAATTCGCTCAGTGGCGGATGCAGGGGTGTTGCCCTAGTTCCCAGGGCAACACCTTTTTTTTCTGTGTCAAAAAAACAATCTGAACATTTGAAGATTTTTCTCCATTTCATATGTGAATTTCTCATTGAAAAGTTGAACCAATGTTTTCTATGGCTTCCCTTAGCCAACATTGTCATTAACTTAACTCTAGACCTAACGGTGTTGCCGAAAAACCTCTGATTTCACCGCCCTAAACAATAGGGGATTAATCTCCTTATGGCAATGTCAGCATGTGTCCAGTCAGGTCAATGGTCACCTGCTGGTCTTTGTGTTAACCTGGCCCTACCTGCTTATTCCTGTACTACATATACAGGGACCCTGGCGCTTAATTTGTTTACCTGTGTACTGAGCTTCCCCGCTCATTCCGGTTGAGTAACTACTCCCGCCAGAGAAACTACTTCCGCCGGAGTAACTACTTCCTGTATTGGACTTTGAGGCTGTGAATGGTCCCTTTGAGTCGGTTGAGTAACTGTTTGTGTCGAAGGGGTTGGCGCCCGTTCCCTTCCCGGCATTCACCACTCCTGCGACCAACATGCCCAAGTATCATGTACGTATCTCAACTTAAATACATTCTTGAGTTTAAGACACGCAGACGTTCTATAAAGGTTTAGTTCGAATGGAAATTTGTAATTCATGAATGCAGGAACAAACAACGGGTTTTCCCGAACAACTTGCCCCGTCATATTAACCTGAACGTCACCAAAGTCGCTAACGTCAGTATACAGCGTCATAACGTTAATTTAAATCCTTACTCCTCATGTCCGCAGAGAAAACCAAGATCCCCATGATTGCTAATGAAACCCGGCTACATAAGACCGCAGATAAAAGCTGGGTTTGCTTATTGGTGAAAGGAGATTATTTCTGATACTGATCTTTATTATTGGGTTCATAACGACCCATCAACACAGAATGGATCCTTAGGGCAAATAAAAGGTAGATACATCATGTTAAAGAAAATTACATACAAACGAAATGGTACAGTAAAACACAAACTTCAACTTGAAAGTAAACTTGGTTATATAACGTAATTTGTTATCTACATGTACGCATTGATTCCAATTATTTTGCCACTGTTGACCTCACAAAGTATGCTATTTGTGGTTTTAATTCTGAAAATGAAGTTAATATCAAAGAGTGGTAGCGATAACTTTGGCGGCGCGATTTACCTTTTCATTACCTTGTATTCCCACATGTTCAGGGTCTAACATAAGTTTAACTCGTTCTGCCTTAATTTATACTAGTACATTATATTACACATGATTGGTTGAAAGATTACACGTCGGATGATTTACGAAGTTCACTTTGCCTGGACACCATGCTTTACCTTGCGTGGACGATCCATCCCATCCTGACCCAGATGATACGGCATACGACCCCAGACTATAATACGGGTTTTTATTATAGTCCACAACATTGTCCTGTTCAGCGGATGTGGCAGAATCCCCAGTGAATGGGGTTCCGGCTAGTCCCGGCTCGTACACATCGCTGTGGAACTGTTCCTGAAGCATAGCTTGGTAGTTTGTGGTGTCGTAAAGACTGCTGCCACTATCGCCGCTCAGACCGGAGCCTCCACCAACGTCAAACGTCCCACCTATCGCCAATACAAGTGATCGATTATAACAGGCAACGTTGTACGTCAAACAAAGGAAAACAGTTTTGGCCAGTTGCAAGTGATATGTAGTATCGACATGTATATCAATATACAACACAATTGTCTTACTAGCAATCCTGTGTGAGCTCACAAAAATAATTCCGAGACGACATATCGCCCAGATGATTTCAAAATTGTGTAATTTGTGGTAGATTACAGTTTAATGTCCGATACAAGGATTTATCAGTTTTGTCTCCTTAAGCTACTTTGTCTAGGAATAATACCGACACTCGAATGTATCCCATTGCGTGGTTGTATAAAACGATGCTGTTGGATTCCCTACAGATTTGTTTTATTTTTTTATTTTCATTTTTAGAGATACCTTTCTTTCCCTGATTTGACCAGAATTTACATATACATGTCACGTGTCTCTTCACGTGTCAGTGTGTACTTCCGGTGAACACCGATAATCTGACAGATGTTACAACAATGTGAAAAAAACGCTGACCCCGACTGCATGTCTGACGAGTTGGTTATAGTCAGTATATATCACATTCATGATAGATTTGAAACTTCGGCTTTTTCCGTCAATATTTACCAATCTTTCCGCTCGATGCAGTTGGTAAGTAACACTAACACTAAGTAACAAACCCAATAATATACCACGTGACTGCCAAATCACGTGACTGTAAATCCGGAAACATCAAAGAGACCGAAACCTGTCTGCAGCCTCCGTGGCAACACGTTGTATATCCATCTGTATTGTTCTCCTCCTACTTACTCTATTCGATGTTGTCTTTCCAGATAACGCTAGTCAGTAATAATTCCGTTAAAGTGACTTCGGAGGACTAACACTATTGTCATATGGCCTCAGCTTTTTCCGGGGCCTACCACAATAGAAGCAACTCTTATTATATATTTACTGTAATTTATTGGTACCAGCTCTTGGAGTTTAACAGAAATTCGACACATGGTAATTAAGGACCATGCTATTGTAGGGAGGTCCGGTACAGGAAAGATTACAACGTCACGCAGTGGTAACATTGGAGCAAATATTTCACACGAGCCCCCAGGTAACATGTCGATTCTGTAAACATTTGAGTGTTATCTTATTTTTTGTATTGTTTAACGGCCCATCAACAAATGAAGGGGAAAACAACACTGAAACTATCAAAAAACGTTTCAAAGAGGGTACATTATAAAATATGTCACATATTTGAAACGTAAAGTTGATAGAGTGTAAATAATTATATATTAATTGCAAAGAAACTGTATCAAATTAACTGTTCATAAACGGTACATTATATAATCGGTTTTTAAATCAGCGCATTCAATCATGACATGTTTGACTGTAAATGGTTGGTTGAATGCGTTACACTCAGGTTAGTTTTTTCTTTGTAAAATGTAGCTATGAGTGATTTAAGTACATGTATGGCCTATGCGCAGTCGCAGGAAGACAACTTCCTCTCTGCAATCTGCTCTACTTGTTGCAGATGAACCATACTCTAGTTTACACCTAGAAGGGGCGAATAATTTATTTTAATATAGTACCTTTACCATGAATATTTTTTTTCCGTTGTTGAGGATGGTACATGCACCAGGGGGTTAAAAATACCTGCGAGACCACCTGGGCCGCTACTGCCGAGTCCGAGGTCGAATGACCCTCCAGCGAAACCCCCGGGACCGCCGCTTCCCATCATGTCTGTGGCGAATGATCCTCCAGCCATACTACCAGGCCCACCGCCGGACGCTGGTTTAAGAACAAACTTACATCACTACAAATTACACTTACAAATGAATTTATTGCCTATAACTTCATATATCAATGCAATGCAATACAACACACAGAGTCCCCCCATTATAATCCCTTACGTCACATACTTATACACATGTAAATTAACCTAACAAATTACATAACTAAAATAGCACCAACAAGAAGATGGAGAACGAGGTTGACATACAGGTCAACCGGTGTTCTATATAACACACACCTACCGGTGTAAGGTGAAACATAAACCCGGTATTTCCCGTGATTACAGTGACGTGGACAACGAACTCGGCATACCTACAATGTGTACATGTTAGTTACATTCCTTCTCATTTCAAATGACTTCAACTTTGATGATGTTTTATGAAATTTGCCAAATCTGGCATAAATCATACCCTGTGTTTTGTAGTATCAGTGGTTAACTTGCCATTCCCGTAAAATTAAAAAAAATGTAAATGTATTTATTTCAGTGCACTCACTTTTATCGCATTATTGAATTATATTTTATTAGCGTATTGATTTAAATTAACACAATCTATGTGAACAGCAGAAATTCTACTAGGAAACATCTACTAGTCGACCACGATATGGATCAAGACTGCATCTTCCCCGACTTACGCAAGAAACGAGGTGGAATCCTGATTATATCTATCATTCAATTCACGGCACTCAGAATTCCATTTAGATAATAGTTAGCTAAATAAAAAATATACGGAAGCAAATCAAATTATCTACATAGCAGCTTCAAAATCAGCAGACAGGATATGTTAATATGAATTTGTCAGTGTGGATATTCAACGACGTACCTTTACCGCTTCCGTCCACTTTTCCACCACTTCCAGAAGACGACATGGTGAAAGGTCCCTGTCCATTTCCGGCACTTTCTGTGTTTCCGGTACTAAATGGACTAGGCATTCCTGAACCAGAGCCACCTGTACCCATACCAGATCCGCCCATGGCACTCCCTGAGTTTCCGGAACTAAATGGACTAGGCATTCCTGAACCAGAGCCACCTGTACCCATAGCAGATCCGCCCATGGCACTCCCTGAGTTTCCGGAACTAAATGGACTTGGCATTCCTGAACCTGAACCAGATCCAACTGCTCCTATACCAGTTCCACCCATGGCACCCCCTGAATTGCCGGAACTAAATGGACTAGGCATTCCTGAACCAGCGTCACCTGTACCCATACCAGATCCGCCCATGGCACCCCCGGAATTTCCGGAACTAAATGGACTTGGCATTCCTGAAGCAGAGCCACTTGTACCCATACCAGTTCCGCCCCTGGCACTCCTTGAGTTTCCGGAACTAAATGGACTAGGCATACCTGCACCAGAGCCGTCTGTTATCATACCAGATCCATCCATGGTATCCTCGTTTACAACTCCTCCGTTTCTACTTCCGCCCTTCCCTATGAAATTCATACTGCCTATCCTAACACTCTTTCTATCCACAAAACCCCCGCTCAATCCATATCCACCCATTACTACATTGGGTGATCCACTTCCAGCAATGGCGAAAGGAGAGTTTGCTCCATTTTCGGAACCTGATTTAGAATCTGAACCGCTAACGGCAGAAGCGTAGGGGCTGACGGGACGCTGACTTAAGTTGATGTCCGTATGTCTATCGTATTCATAGGGTTGACAACTACATCCAGTTAAAATCAGGCTTAAAACCATGGAGAGAGTTTTCTTCGAATCCATGCTGCAATATTTACCTGTGACGGAAAATTGTAACTTTATTACTACTTGCTTTGTTGTTTGATACATGGTTTGGATAGTGCTTTAGGATCCAGCAACATGTTGACTCAAGTTAACTCAATGCAATACGACATAAGACATGTTAATTAAGGAATGACCAAGATTTTGTTTTGGTATATACGGTATATACCGAAAAAAATGTGTGCACTTTGCATAAATCCGCGAAGCGGTTTATGCAAAAAAGTGCAATTTTTTTTCCCGGTATATACCGTATATACCAAAACAAAATCTTGGGCATTCTTTATAATTTAATTTTAAAAAAGTAGACAAACACGTTGTAAATGCACAGTTAAAGATTTATTTAATTTTTACGTAAACTAAACAATTGCGCTAAAACAAAAGCTGCGTTGTAATTTGGCAAAAAAGTAGTTCCGTCATCATTTTTTTTTTTTTTTTATGTTTATACGATATATACCAAAAAAAATATTATGGGGGGAGATAGGCAAAATTAAATTATTGTCACATATCTGGAATTCAGGTGACAAAGGTAGCTGTAATATATACAAATTAGGTGAAATATCATCGTAGCCAAGAACGACTGACGTAATTGTTAGACAAAGGGACTTGAAACGTTGCAACACAATTAATACGTACATTGTTTGTGTATAAAGTGAAAATTTGATATTACATGTTTCCAAACTAATGAATCTTATTGAAGATATTATAGTCAAGAAAGGTTAATCTTGCTTAATGTCATAATGTTTAAAATCAAACCACAGATTATAACATTTTACGTTTGAATAAAAATGTATACTGACCTTTCCGTTTTGTGGAACCTTGTACTTTCCACAAATATTAGGTATCCACCTTTGCCGAAATGACTGAACACGTTCGGTCTAATAGTGAAGGGTTGATATCAGGTGTCCACACACCTTGGTCTCGGACATCTGCCTGTGACGTCACAGTCGGTGATACGCGACGTCACGCAGCAGATACGGTCGTGGTATAATGATGATGTTTCCATACAACCGATAACCTATCAACAAACTTTATCGATCTGTTGAACATCCGGGTCATAACAGTCGCCTCTATATAGATATTGTTTACCGTACGCTCAAATATATTTGTAATGTTATAATTACATTGTTTATATCATTTATTTTCTAACAACCTGCATCAGACTGGAACAAGACTTTAGGTGATACTAGTTATGTGTTCTCCTTCTGGGGAATAGAACAAAGGGAAATGTGTGTATGTATGTGAATATAATACCCATACCACCTTAAAATATAAACTGTATTTATTTTACAACAATTATGAAACAAGTTATGTCAACTTATATTAATCACTCTTGTTGGCCCGGATGTTAGCGCCCATACCACCTTCATGTTAAAGTCTTTCGCTCACTAGCTTAAAACTATGAAACACGGATAATGTTGTTGTAATTGATATTCGCAGTATATCAACATGTTAAAATGAAAAGCATTGTAAACAAAGGAATTACAAAAAACGACATATTTTTAAGTCAAACGATAAAGACGTGTAGAAAGAATACAAAAAGCGCTCGGGGTGAATAGCGATCATCTTATATGGATAAGTTTTAATCTCGGTGCAACAAAGTTATTTATGCCGAAGCGCACGCTCTAGTGTCTTGTGGTTTAGTTGTCACTACCCGAGTTCGCTCTAGTGTCTTGTGGTTTAGTTGTCACTACCCGAGCACGCTCTAGTGTCTTGTGGTTTAGTTGTCACTACCCGAGTTCGCGATGTGAGGACCTGACATTGTTTGGATTCGACTGAGATTTACATGGCGGGTGTCATCGGTGAAGCAGAATACGGTACCCTTCCTCGTCAATTTTCCTTGTTCTTTTTTCTAGGGTCTCCTTGTAAATCTTTCCTTTGTTCATATTTTGGCCTGTTTTATCCATTTTGAGTTCGAAATGTGGTTTTGTTGATATTTCGGCATTTTTTGTTTTAAATATTTGACGCCTGCAGTCTTCTAAGTAGTTCTAAGTAAACAATTTGAACAAACCTGGAAACCTTCCATCCCTGTATACTACTGACTTTATATCATAGTCCTCTTGGATATTCCGAATTTTTTAATGTTTTAAATACATGAAAGCAAGTCAGGGTAATTTTCTTGGGGAACATATTATATAGCAATGCATGCCTGCATGCTACTTGCAAAACATCATCATAATTGACATTTTGGTCTATTAAGTTTCTTTTTTTAACGTCATATGAACAGCTAAGGTCATTTAAAGACGTGCATCCATGAGTTTAATGTATTCCTGCTTGTGTGTATGTGTGCTGGATGCAGGCTATGTCGATGTAATTCCCTCCTTGCGATAGAGCTTATCTGATGCCGACTATATAGTGTTCTCTCACTGAAATACCATGCATAAGGAACCTAGCAACGCATTCCGCCCGGTCACATTATACTGACAACGGGTGAACCAGTTGTTGCGATAACCTGAAATGCTGAACGTTAAGCAGGGAATACAAGTGTAACAGTTACCGTTTTAAGGGACAGAACCCATTGCCTCTCTCACCTTGGTGAACGTTCAACATTTTGAAAGTAGGTAAAGGTAACTTATTTCAGGAACCTGTAATAGCTACCCCCATGTACCCACTGGTTTAATATCGTTATCATTGGATTCTTGGTTAATCAGAAGGATTTAAAGGTATTTAACAAATTTGACCGGTGTGATCTTGAAAATAGTCAGCGTCATTTATTTGATAAACTGTACATCATTTAATCCAAGTACAGTTGAGAGCAAACTTATCTTAAAGTTAGTAACCTTGTACACTGGAGTTAAAATGAAAAGTTAACTCCGGTGCAAGCATTGGTAGTTTAAAATGTATAAAACATAAAAGTTTGTTTTTTGATAAACATTACTTTGTTTTACATATTATAAATGGTTTCGTCTTAAATGGTTTTACTAAATAAATGTAACTTTTTCATTCATGATAGGTACCTTTGGGATTAACAAACATGCTGGTTTTCTTTATCGATCATGAATATGTAGGTATCCATACTTACTTTTCTACATGTTAATGTTACCTGTTGTGACCCTATTACTGGTGGCACACCCTGAGGGGTGTGTTCTGCAGAGGGTAAAATGGTCTGGTGTCAGATAACAAAGGCACTCAGGCCTATGTCATACCTTATTATATGTTTTTCGGGTTGTATCTTAACAGGCGCAGGTCAAGAAGTGGGGTTGGTGAGCAGATGGCGATATCCGCCTGATTAGGATGTATGGACAATTAGTCCTGAAAGAGTAAAGCAGAGAACCAATTTTGTCACATTTGATAGACACTATATAATTCCTTTCAAACTTTGTTTACGGGGGTGGGGGTATAGATCTACATGAGGTCGCTCAAAGTTTCTCTAGTTCCACTTGAAAACACCACTTGCATTCAGGAAAGTTAATGTCATTTCCCTCATATTCAGCAATGTTTTACTTGAAAAATTCAAGTCATATAATCTCCATAATTAAGGAATGTTCGGGAATGGTACCCCACATGGGAGCTGTATCTGCCCACGCTTTCCAATATCATAACTGACATCATGTCAGACATACACCAACAAAACAATTGTATCACAGTTTGCCAATGAGAGTGGTTCATTTATATAGCAGCCTAGTCGTCATTTAAAAAGTTTATGTAAAACATGTATCATCCGAGCTGGTTAGAATCTTACACCGGTGTCAGACTTACACATATATAACACAGACACTTGTATATTGGCATTCTATAGACAATGCCACGATGGAACCGGGAGGCAAAATTACAAAACATTTTGCTCATCTGCGCTCAATACATGTAAGTGTTACAATATTACATCTTTTATGTACGTAACCTTATTGCCAGGTAAATCCCCGTCAAATAATAATGAAAACGCACACTGTCACGGTATTGTTATTGATGATGCTGAATGATTAACACTGAGTGCAAAAAAAA
>JAUMHH010186063.1:0-14556 GCA_032359455.1 Chlamys rubida | reverse complement strand
AGACCTAATCTATTAGATCCTGCTGTATATCTTCAGTATAACTGGTCTAAACCTAACCCTGTATAATCTGTAAACCTGTATAAACCAGACCATCAATTAGTATCTTCAGTATAACTGGTCTGAAACTAACCCTGTATAATCTGTAAACCTGTATAAATCAGACTGTCAAAGAAATATTGTGCACAAGAATGAATAAAGTCAACTACATATAAACAACACCAGTTCAACACACGCTGAAATGGCATAATTTTACAGACCACGACAATAACACTGTGTGAAATCTCCTGAGCCTTTTCCATTGCAACAAATATTTTCCAATGTTTGTTACAGAAGAATAAAATGGAAGGCTCGATAGAAATGTTCACCAATGCGTATTCCAGCATGTTTGATGTGTCTGGCTTTTGAAAGGGATGATTTATTTTTTTATAATATACACTGTACATGTATTTACCCCATTTTTTCCTGGCCTTTTTTTATTAGCTGAGACCCCTTACCAGTTATAAACATTTTGTAAGATTGAAGACTTTTTTTTTTTTATAATACATTTATTCATGCCATTTTTTCCCGACCTTTTTTTAGGTGAGACCCCTTACCTGTTATATATATATTGTAAGATTGAAGAGGTTAGTGAACTTATGAACGACTGTGCCACAACAGTTAGTCCGAACATTCCATTCAAGATTTCATTAAAGATACATTTTTTATATACAATTTTTTTTTTCTTCAGTAAATAATATGGAAGACGTCAATCGTATTGATGTCATTAGTGAAAATATGACAGTTGCTGTTGAAAACAGTTTTAATAGGAATAAACTCGTAAGGACTCGGTGAAATAATTTAAGGTATATGAACATTGCTTAAAGCTATAGGTTTATAATGTATATGGTTTTTCAGTTAGAGTGTAAAAGTTTATATACAGCCCAGCAAAGTAAGATGGAATGTGACGCCCCATTAGAATGGGCTAGCTAGAATGCTACGCTTCATTAGCATTTGCAGCTAAATGCTTTTAGCAACCTATATATAATTTCAGAAAATAACCTCCTTCAGCCTTTAACGTCTCGTACACTTTTAACTCAGACAGATATCTTTAGTATTTTCCTGTTTAAATCAATAATCATTCACCCTTCAGACATGACACTAACAGCATTTAACAAACATCCTAATATCTTTATCTTCTGAAGAATGAGCTAAATTTTCAAACGGAAACAAATTGTTCTCAGCATGGTCCCCTCCAGACTCCAAGGTGTGAATGTAGGACCCATAGTTATGGCCCGTTTGTGGGAGTAAGGAGTTTAGGTCACATGATCGGTGATGTCTTACGGTTTTACGCTGATCAATAAGTGCTCATTGGAAGGGCTGAGTGTCTAGTATCTAGCACAGTGTATGGGAGAAGTGGTAGCAGCTCTGTATAGATCAGTTAAACTAAACGTGTAGTAGTCGGAGGAATATCTAAATCAGTGTGTCTATCAGAGAAATCGTGTGGGCAGTTATATGTGTAAAATCTAGCCGACACACATGGTTTCATGGATAACATAAATATATAGTACACACATTTTGTACCTGGCTGTTACGATCACAGGTAAGTGCTATATATATACATTAGTGCGATATCTATATAAACAGGTAGAGTACATGTGTCACTGCAATGACTCGTTGCATATGTGTGCATTTACATATATGTCATGGTGTTTATGGGAATACGATTCAGACTCTAGGGAGACATTTCCGGAGATATGTGTGCGACTGACAGGTAACTATAAGGATCTATTATAGAAGTCTTGTTACTGAGTTTGACAATGGTATATAAGGATGCGGTAGTCTGTTATTGGGGGTTTGACAGAGTAATAAGTAATGCTGACAGTCTGTGAGACTGGGTTTGACAATACTTATGTAAGCTTAGGATGAGATATAGTCTGTTATTGGGGGTTTGACAGAGTAATAAGTAATACTGACAGTCTGTGAGACTGGGCTTGACAATACTATGTAAGCTAGGATGAGATATTCTGCTTAAATACTGACAGTTTGTGAGACTGGGTTTGACAATACTATGTAAGCTAGGATGAGATAGTCTGTTATTGGGGGTTTGACAGAGTAATAAGTAATACTGACAGTCTGTGAGACTGGGTTTGACAGACTTCTGGGTATGATACAAGGAAAATCTGTCAAATATTGCTTATACTAGTTGTTAATCTAACAGTTTCATTTCATTGACAAACACAGCTTTGTTTGTTGACAGACTTGTATTAAATGTATGTTACATTGAAATGTACAAGATAAGTCTCAAGTAATAATGAAATCTGTATTGACAATGAAATAGACACCTTGACAGAACTTGTCTATATCAAAATCTGGATGTCACGTTCATTGCATTTCATATGCACTTTCAGATTGAGAATTTATAAACCATCTATAAGGATGATTTGTAGAAGGTAGGTTGAATTGTAGATTAATTATCAATGACATAAGGAATTGTATAGAACCAGAGGGTGTTTGAAGGGTTCAGGAAACACTTTCTGGTTCCCAGTGTGCTATTTTTCTTTTAAAATCATATATTTTGACAGTTTCTCACATAGAAACTTCCCAGGCACATTTGGAGCCCCTGCCCACCCCAATGAATGACCTGCCCTGATCATCCTCTGGATCCAACAATTTACTACGTATTTTTTTGCCAACATGACAAGACATTATGTTAGGAGAAATTTACTATGATCATAAATTCTGTGTATGTACATAACAGAAACCATATTACTTACTACAGCTCACACAGAACTGACAGTCTGTACATCTATATAAGCATGTCACACATCTTGATATCGGTGCAGTAATATAAGTTTCAAGGGCTTCAGAAAACCCTAGTGTGTACTTGAGCTGGGATTTGTGCATGAAAAAACTGTTTTTCAAAAAGCTTTTAACATATCTCCAAAAGTTGATTAAATTTACTCCTAAACACAGTGGCACCTATATAAACTGACATAAGATGCAAAGTTTTGATAGGAATATATAAAGGATTTGAAACTGCTGCACAAGGTTGCATGTTTTATTCAAACAGTGAAGTCTAAAGTTATATATTAAAAGTTCGGATTACACAGCATTTCTTGATTAGTCACCTACCGATTATTCAGAACTGTAACACTGCATTAATTTAATTGTAAATGCTTCGTAACACAGCGAAGTCTACTAGGCTGAGGACAACACTTATAAATCTATATTTGTCCCTCCTCTTCACGTTAACGATATCATATCCATAAAGGTTTATGGTCGGGTGGCAATCAAATAGAGTGCTATATACTACAAAATTAATATGACATCAAATTTTACCTTCAAATATATATATATATATATACATAGTTTCTTGAAATTCACTCTCACGTTAAGATACATTTTCCCTGATAATTTTGAAGTTGATAATTTTGCTTAAGTGCCTATGAAACTCAACGAATAGGTTTTGAATTTTTTCAAATGTCTTTTACTTGTTTCTAACAATGAAATGTCATAACACTTCACAAATTCCAGACACTTCAATATTTTTCCACCCGTGTTATAATCGGTATAAGAAACATCTATCCTTAATTTACTAGAAACACATGTGCGGGCTAATATACCACATGTAGATTCACAAAAATGTGAAAAAAAATAACTCTGCACGTCATCATCAGTTTGGTTCATTAGAGAATTTGGCTACGCATTTCCACTTAGACCCGAAGTAAACAAAAGCGCAAGCCAGGAATCTATTTCCCTTCTCAAACTTCTGTTTCTGAGAATTCAGTGCAAGTGGTTGCACCTGACTTCTAACAAAACAAGTTGTAAACATTTTAGTATCAAATACATTGTAAAAAGATCTGTATTACTAAATTCTGTTGTTCAAAGCTTGGTTATCTTCCGAGGCAATCATTTAAATTTTTTCTGACCTCAGCTTTCTTAACTGTGCATTTAGTTTTGATCATCTGATTTCATATAAATTATTTTCCTAGAAATATAGTTTTTAAAATTTTGTAATGAATTTTGTAATTTTGACAAAAAATGTGCATATAATATTTCTATAAACTCAATGTAAAACTAACCATACACTGAATGCCTTAGCATTGTTGTGCAAGTTTCGTAATGATTCGATCTGATTCAAACCCATTACGTGTGAGTTTTCTGCAGGTTTTGATTACGTTCAATATCAAAGCACTGTTGAAAAGTTACAGTATTATACAAGAGCTATTCCGGTCAGACAATTCGGCTATAAATAATGTTTTAACGCAGGAACACGAGGAACAACAAACACACTTGTGCGGTTATGCTGATATTTCCTGGTCAATAAGCCTCAGACATTTTCATGCTTCAAACACATCCTGATCAATTTGGCATCCTCTTGAGATGCACTCTTTCCTTGCAATGTAACACCATCGACTATTTTTACACGGATGAAATAGTAGACATATCATAAGAAAAATCTCTAAGGGTTTCAGGAAACCCATCCTTGTTTTCTGTTTAATGTCAGAAATAATGCGTAACAATTTAAAATCTCTCATAATTCATCTAAACCAGCATATATGTAGCTTCTTATTTCTCTTGGGACTGTTTCGATTAAATTATAATAATAAGGTTTATGCTTTGTCCGCATATTTTTTTATTGAATTCTTTCCAAGCTATGTTCAAGGATTCAATAATTTCATTTTAATTAAATTTAAATCACAAACTATTTTCAAATTTATTGAGCTTTCATCAGAAAAATCATTAATAAATCTCTCTCGGCAAACATTAAACAACATTAAAACACTATACGGTATGAATAAGTCATACTTTGACAGGTATAAGAGCTCAAGTGTTATAATCTATGATAATGGTATTACTCAAATTACTACTAATAGAATTTTGGCTTAGAGTATCACGGCCACCCTTGAAGTAACAGTGACTGGTTTAACAGATTCCTGGGATAGTATTAGGAGATTTCATGGCTGTTTTCATACTTCACTGATAATTGGAGGATTACATCAACTTAAGTTATTCTTCCTCCAATCAGAGAAGTCCTGCTGGCAAAGTTGAGCATAAAAACACACAGTACTGTAAGCTTACCAACATTTTTTAAACAAAAGTTACATTAATATCAATTTTTTAACATCAAAATTCAGAACAAAATTTACTAACATTATAGCATTCTATAAATTCACAATTAGAGAAATGGAGATAAATCTCACATTTGTTTTTGATATTTATGTAAAAAGGCTCATTGAAAATAAAATTTCGATCTCATTAAGCTAACAAGACTTGTAACAATTGGGCCCTGATGGTGTTTAAGGGCCTTCTGACAAGGCATTGTGGGTCATTACCTAACTTCTGTCACCACCCAATTTGTTACCTCACTCCACTACTGCTAGTGGAATAGAAACAGATTGGCCCTGAACTTCTGACCTTTTAATTATGTGAGGATGACTTCTCCCCAACAATCAATGATCCTTTGACTTTTAATTTCTTCTCAATTTAGATAATATGACCCAGGTCACATTGAATAATGCAGTAATGATTTCTCTATTCCCCCCCAACCCCACCCCCTTCGACAGAGAAATTGTGACTTTTGTCATATTGACAGCACTCTTGTGTTATTAATAATGCTATCTCCTTAGATTAAGAGATATTTTTTTGTGATTTCTATAATGATTTCTCCCTTTAAATAAGAAAATTTTGTGCCAATGATACCTCCCCATATTAAGTAATTTGAATTATAATGATTTCTTTTACAATAAGAGAATTGTGTGGCAATGATTTCTACATTGTATCTAGACCAATTAAGAGACTTATATGAGAAACTGACATCTTGCTAGAATTTAACTCATTCACACCTAGATTTTTAGATTGGACTTTCCCAGTCTTTGATATGGTAAGGTTCAAATGTGACTTTAGGGGTGAAGGGGTTAAGTTGTGTTGGGATGAATTCTTCCTAGAACATGATAATTGTATGACAACTATTTCTAATATAAAATGAAAAACTTCTGTGTGACAATATTAATGATGTCTCCCTAACATAAGAGTTTGATATTGATGTGACAAAGATATCACACCTGCTTAGGCCTGTGTTTCACCACGTATATATTGTATGTAAATACAATGGCATTACCCCGGGGTCTTCTATATCTCTCTCTGTACACCAGACAATCAAAATCAATTCCCATATATTACTTCATCACAGCTGATATGATCTGTCTGTGTATGTACATTAAATCTCTGTCCCGTTCGCTTGGTAAGTCTATAAATGTTGAGAATCTCTCTGAAACATTGTGTTCCAACTTACATGTTGTAGTCACATGCATTCATATACAATGTCAAACATGCACATTACTAGACTGTTGTTGCAGCTCTTGTGTTAATATCCAATGTCTGGTAAAGTTCTACCATTTCAGATAGTTTCAAAACTCCTTAAGGGCATATCCTACCTTACACATTAAACCTATGATTTATATCATGAGTTACCTCCCTTATTTTTAACACCTTTTTCTAATGATTTGAAATAACCTGGAGGCAATTTTTTGACGCATATGTCACCAATAAATCCCGACCCAACTTCTTAACCATAAAAAATAGTGTGGAACTCTTCTATAAATGAAGAACATGATGTCATATGAAGGTTGCCTATAGCCTTAAAGTTTGTCCTTTGTTAACTGTGATAATAAAAAGAAATTTATTGATTTTAAAATAACCATATTAACTGCCATATTTATGGTCATAAAAAGAAAAACATGGTTGTTTAATAGTCAGTAGTATAGCTCATTACAACAGTGCTAAAATCAATAAATTTTTATTATGGTCCTAACATAAAACAGTGTTATTATTAACTTGTCAATCGGATATTTAAAATACCCTAGTTTATGATAGATTTTCAGACATTTCCCCAGAGGGAAAGGAGATGAAAATTCCAATCAGGCTAAAGGTCCATTTTAAAAGGGAATACTTTGTAACAAAAATATCCAACAAATCACAAATTTTTTAAAACATAATTTGAATTGCTTTATATACAAGTATATAATTACAATATTTCCGATGACATTTTACGAAAGTGAAATCCTTCTGATCAATTATGTAAATAAACCTCAATTTAAAAGATATTTACTACATGTCAGTAAATTTCTACACCACAGGGTGTCACAGCTGACAGCTATATTGTGCTATAATTATCACTGCACATGCATTCAGTGACACAAGTGCATGTGAAGTTGGCTCTTGGGTATCCTTCACGCCTGGTTGGACTGTGTGTTCCACCAGATAATGACAGGGACTAGGGTATTGTCCCAGCAAAGCCCCCTGGGATTATAAATGTCAGACACATAATTACAGGAACTTGTTGGGAAGATCATATCCTGCTAGTACAAATGCATTAGTTTCCTCTCTGTACAAAACTCAGCTACTGAGCTGGTTGTACGTCCTGTGTTTAAGACTTCTCGGATAAAATGGATTATAAACCAAATTCATCTTCATTATGAGGTAAGACCATAATTTAGTGATATCATTTTCTATTTATAAAGATTGATATTTTTATTTTGTATTTGAATCATTCAAATGTGGGAAAGAAATCCCAATATAATCATGGGAATGATAATAAATTGTTTTCGCTTTCTTGCCGTTTTTCCTCAAATTGTTGATTAATTGCTCAACAGGCCCACAACCTCCTCATCTCATCTCTGATAAGTTGTCAGCATTAAATGTTAATGTGTAATTGATGACATCTAAACTGGCATCGGAGTGTTGTGTCTGTGTGTAGAGTCAAGGGTTAGGTGTTGTATCAAGTGTAACAAACAGCTGACCAGGGTCAGTGACTGGGTCAGTGACAGACAGGTGCCCAGTAATGGCAGTTATATTTGGGGTGGGGCTCCAGAGGCTGACTGATAGGGAGGACTGTTCGTTAGTTTTTTTACACCGATACAAGTAAAATATGGATATGTATGCCTCTATATCTGTTCTCAGGATTGGAAAGTGTTTTCATGGGATGAAGAATGGTCATGACTGTTGGGGGATTTTGTTTGTTTGTTTGTTTGTTTGAGAGGTTTTACGTCGCTCCACTACCGAATAGTTTGGTTGGGGGATGGAACAATACCCTTCTATGTGGATGGGATGGGGAGCAAATGGGGGAAGGGGAGGGAGAATGGGTGGTTGATGTCTTTTTGTTGACGTTACATAGGAATGCGATCAGAATGATATCCCTTATAACAATGATAAAGAGTAGAAAACTATGATAAATATAGAAATATCAAAGTACAACAGAGGGCTGGCAGGGGGTGGGGCTCTGTGGGAGGGGCTCTATGAACAGATCCTTCCTGACAGATGTCTGGGGTTCATTATGGCCATGTTGGGAGGGAGAATGGGGAGGGGAAGTGCAGTGCAGCAGGCTTAGGGTCAAGGTGTCAGTATTTATAGAACTTTCATCACTTATTTGAACAAATTAAGGCCTCCATTGTCAAGAAAAGCCATGAATTTCAAGATGCTGATTTTTATTTGAAATGTCCACTTGTCCATTGTACAGTCTCAGCTGGACATGAACACAATAATTATCGCCCATCTGACTGTTGATGGCCAAGTGTGTATAAGAGATATGGCCTGTTGTCTTCATTTCCCTGTAAAGTTTGCAACATGGACAAACATCTGGCCCTGCCTGAAGTAATAATCCAACATCAAATTGATCTGTACCAGTTGGAAGAAACATCAGTCTGGCAGACAAACTTCGGTAAGTCTGCTACAAAGACCTATATATATAGCTAGAAACATCAGTCTGGTAGATGAACTTCGGTAAGTCTGCTACAAACACCTATTATATATTTTCCACCTTCTTCGAATCAAGTAACTATATTTTATATTATGGAATTCTCTAATTAGCCTGGCTAACGAACCAAAAGTTTTTGTAAAGAATTTTCCAGAGCTACCTTGTATCCCCCTAGTTTGAAAATTACGATCAGACATCCAAGTCATCAAAATTATCACGTCTAGAGACAGGGATGGGGGTGGGGGAGGGGGTGGGGGTGGGGGAGGCAGTCTATTCACGGGGCCATCAATCTCCCAAGATTTGGATTAATCTGTTCACCTGAATTCTCATCTCCAGTTCACTACCCTGAAAACACCTAGGGTCTGTTCAGGACAAGATAACAAGTCTTTAGTCCAAACGATTTATTCTTATAATACTGGTAAGCAGATCATGATCTGGTCAAACTAGACAGGAGGCTTCTAAACTGAGCTGTGGAATTTTTACTCTGTCATAGAAGCCTGTGGTGTTTTGGGGATTACAGACTAAAGAAAACAATCTTCGGGTTGTTTACCGGTCTATTCATGATCAATGCACTTTAACTCTAGGTAAACACATTACTGTACACCCAAACAGCTTGAGATAAAAGTCTGCATGATCACCTCCCCTCCCATGCCAGGTAGTCCTCCTGGGTGCAAAAGTCAATTGCCTTAAATTCAACTTAGTGACTGTTGACATTTAACTGATATTCATAGTAGATCACATCAGGCAATTGCCCGAAGTCCCCTCGCACCTACATACACAATTCTACCGAGGGATTGCCGTAACTCTAACTCCACTCAGTCAAATAGCAATTACTAACGATGTATCCCAATTTGTCAGTATTGTTTGAGTGCTCGTTGACCCGATTCATTAGCTCCTGTTTGCCTGTAACGCTAGGATTGCAGCACTGAGGTTGCAGCGTGCAGGGTTATTCTTTGATGTGTATTGGCAGTAAGTATTCTGATATATGAATACTTCCTATCCATTTGACACTTGCTGGTGCATGAGTATTATCAATTAGTGAGTCCCCTATCACATTCCTAAATCAGTCCACAGGCCATTTGAAAGTAATTCTAGCTGTCTTAGGAAGCCTCAAGCTCATATTATATGATACAATGTTTTTGCCTGTGGCTGGATATATAAGTTTCCTTTACCAAGACTTCACCAGACATATAGCATGCATGTGCTTGTGCCAAATGTCTGCAATGGATTTCTTTTGTTCCTTTAGGCTATATATACTATATATGACTTGTAAGTTATGATACATTTTCATGATAAAACCTGACCTACCTGGTAATTAAAAGAGGATATGACACAAAGTCATATATTTAAACTTCCTGTACCTCACTGACACGTTCTCCAATTATAGATTAGGATAAATCTGAGATTTTTGAACTCGTGATTAGTACAAAGCATGCAGACAGCATTCTGGAACAACATATAGCACCAATTGTCTATAATATTAGCAAATGACACCACTTCATACAATCCGAGAAATTTAAACTCTGGATCTACAGTAATCACGTCAGGATTTGATTCATAATATGCCAACACAATACTGCAATTCAGCTAAGTTGTCTTATAGACATTTTTTAAACTTCAGATATTGAATTTACCCGGTATGTTCAGTATTCACATTTTATGAGCTAGATTCCGGTACAATGTATTCCAGCACAAAAACTGCTTGTATATGAATCTGTCTGACGTTATGTCTACTACAAAGGAATATACAGCATTCTACACCGTCTTCAACATTCTTGAAGCTTTAAGGAACCCAGTGTTATGAGGAGAGTCCAAAGATAGACTCAGAGAAGGTATACATACCTGGTAGCTAGATTATAAGATTATGATAGGGGGAATACATACAGTGGACAGTGACATTCATTGCTTATCAAGTCGATAACAGATCTGCGATTCTGAGCTCAAAAGGAATTACAAAGAGTGCCGAACACTTACTGATAACTGATCTCCGGAGATACACAGGAAGTAATAATACATAAGGCACTGACCCGGATATTCGCTATCTCCGTGTATTTGAATATAGACGAAGAATCAGTCGAGCACTGGTCTATATCTAGACCCTATTGACAAAGCATTGGCCAAATATGACGAGAAACGTCGAGAGGAAACAGTCCACCGTTGGCCTCGATGGAACAATTCTTGTCCTAATCTATAACAAATTAGGACACGAGATGGCTATATATGGTAAATAGATTACTATCTTTGGGAACGAGTAATATCCTCGACTGCTACAAGACATAGTGCTGGTATTGACCCTGTCAGTGTTGTTGCTAGCCATGCGGAAGGCGACCATGGACATCAACAGGCCATGCCAACAGATACATTGTATATTATATACCAGGAAAGCTTTCAGAATTTCATCGTTTAGCAGTCATGTGGAAGGCCAATGTGGACTAATAGATACATCGTATACTATATACTAGGAAAGTTTTCAGAATTTCGTTGTTCATTTAGCATTCATGTGGAAAGCAAATGTGGACGAAGATTAGTGTCACGCTAATAGATACGTTGTGTATATATCTTCCTAGAAACCTTGGAGAATTATTACGTATTCAGCATTAGTTCAGTCATCGGAAGATACAGCAATCGTGGAGAAAGGTTATCGATATTCGCTAGAGAGATAAACAATTATTGGGGTGCCTATATACTTCACTAGTTTTCAGAATAAGCAATCGGTGAGTTTTATAATAGAGTTATACTGGCCAGGCCTGGAAGTGGCTTTGACAGTGTTAGGGAAACCTGAGGACAATAAGTGGGTCGATGTCATGGAGAATTAGCATCGAAAGTGTGTAGTGGTCTTTTAGTGGAGACCTACTGGCTAGGAGGATGCATGCTTCCGGACAATTCAGCACCAGTTGATCCCTTGGGGCTCATCCCTCTAAATATACTGGTAGGTACTGAATGTGGCGCATTGCAAGTGCGAGAAGCACATGATAGAGTCGTGTGGTCGCATGCCGCGTACAATTTACTTAATGGACGTCTCAATACATGTATTGGTGTATTTGAAACCTCACTCTAAAAAGGTTCATCAGGCATTCCCGTGTCAGGAACCAGGAATCTATTGTTTATACATTGAACTACACAAATCAAATATTGATCAATGTCAGGAAATACGTTTTTTCCTTAATTAATGTGAAGGTCATATTGTACACTACTTCAGCAGGAAATGAAGGTAAAAACTGGTAAATTGTTTTTAATCTAGAACTTTACACAAGCAGTTTATGTTAAATTTACCATATAAATTGATCCCTGTTTCAACTTTACATTTTCCAGTTTTTCAGTACGATTTTTCTCAGTTTGGAACCCCCTGTTGTTCCGCTCAACACTTTTGGAATTTTTCAGTTTTAAATTAATGTTATTCCAAGCAACAGTTTGACATTCTTCCGTAAATTTTGTTTCCGAACATACATTAATCATGTCATACCCGGACCTTACTACTTCCATTACCCCTCACAAATTCTCTAAACTCAAAGGCAAACCGGTAATTTCAAATCGAAATTGATCATGCAAACATGTATAAGTCTCCCACTAACCTCCCATTACGTTTTAGAAATGGCAGATGCACATTCTGCAGGTGTGCGTTTGATTGCTATTTAAAATACACCACAATGTTTTATACCCAATCTCGGGAGGAAACTTTTTTGTAGTTTTGTATCCTTTGAAAATAATTGCGCTATCAAACAGAGGAAATGGGCCCCCTCTAAGAACTGGGGACTTTGCTGTAGAGAATTGTGTTCCAGGTATAAGGGGTCAATGTATTTTATCTTTCCAAGGTTCCAATAAATTCCGATGAAACTCATTATCAACAGCAGGGAGTTCTCCTTTGGCTTAGAAATGGGATAACCAAGATATGTTAGAACGTTAAAATACTCTTTTTTGAATTTTTCCAAGAACAAAAGAATGTAAACGAAGCATGTGTAAGAATTCAAAAATGTGCCACTGAAAACAATCGTTATAAAATTTAAGATTTTCTTGTATATTTTACGACACGTAAAGGCAAAGAAAGATAATTAAAAAAATTCCAGGCACTGATTGATCATGCTAACAATACTTTGAGTTGGCACTGACTAGTGATGGCGAGGAACTCAGTTGGCTGGTAACATTTGATTACATTGTATTTCTATGGGACGAAGGACACATCAGTGAGTTATATATGATCCCCCCTTCTACCTTAGCTGTCGGTGCCCTCCCCTAGGTTTTTAATGTCAGGCTATTTTTACAGCAAACCCTGATGACATCATGCATACACTCTACTACAAAGGGACCTACTGAATAGACGCATGTGTCCAACATGGTCTTAAAAATAAATTAACATAGTTTTTTTAAGGACGTAATACATGTTATTGTATCCTGTTTGAGGCAGTAAATATCTGTTTGGTTTACCACATGTGCCGAGACAAAACCACCAAAGAAAGATTTTGTTTCTTCATGACGTCAGAATTATTTTTTAATTCTCGCAGCATATACACATTATGAATAACCTGTAAAAAGTCACCTAGTCAAATGTCTGTCAAATGGACGAAATTACGCAACAAGATTTCATTTATCTTTGTTGGATGTTTAAAAAACTAATTAAATGAAGCATTGTAATAAAATTTATTATTCACCTTGGTTAATAAGGTGGGGTTAATCAATATGCAAATTATGTAAACTTAAATACAGCATTCACCTCCATCAGTAGACAGGCCACCAGCCCCTAAGTTTTTATGAAGAATTTCTCGACTGCATTTTACTACTAGCTTATATCTCCCCCTAGTTTAGAACTTAGAATCAGACATCCAAGTGATCAAAATTATTAGAGTTAATTTTTTTTCTTAATTATTTAATATTCTAGAGACGGTGGTGGCCAGTCTAACTCCTCTCCTGTATAGCTCTGGACATATCTAACTCTTATGATCTTCTCTATATATAGGACCAAAACAGGCAAACTGGACATCGTCCCTCATACTTAACTCTGTCCCTATCCTCTAGGACAAACTGTCCACTACTTCTACTGCTGACCATCTTTTCTAGCGACTCGCTGTCTACTTCTAGCCTCACTTTGGCCATATATATCTATAACACTGTTCATCAGTTCGCTGGGACCCACCGTCCACTACTACCCCAACTCTTAATTATCATGTCTAATCCTGTTCACCTTCTGTATTACCTACCCTGTGGCATTCAGCTTCTAGCTCCACTTGGATCATATATCTTACACCCTTCATTTATTTGCTCTAGGAACAACAGTCCATTTCCAGCCACACTTTTAGTCATATCTGACCATGCCTGTCTTTTCTAAACCCTACAGTCCAGTAAGTAGCCCTAAAATGGTCATCATATCTAATGCTGTCTACCTTTTCTGTGATCTACAAGCCACTACTGGCTCTACTCCAAATCCTGTCTCTCCCCTCATAGGAACAAAACAGGCACACTGGACATCACACATATGTATACATACATCTCATACTTTTATTTATGTAACTCAAGATGTGTCTCTTTTATCTTTTGACTCAATGTCCACTCTTTGAACCCCACTCTGGCCACACCCAACCCACAGTCCTTCTACTTCATAAACCAAAACAAGTACACTGGACCTCTGCTACCTAGGGGGCTGCAGTGGTCAAGTGGTTAAGGCGTCTGACCATCTACATGACCACTTAAGTCCTCCACCACTTGGTTGTGGGTTCGAGGCATATGTGGGGGGCTGAGTATGTTAATCCTTATGGCTGAGTGCCACTTTGCCCACATTATGTTGTTACAGATAAGTAGTTGGTTGTTGTGATAAAGGTATAGTCTGTTTT
>JAUMHH010186052.1:0-14556 GCA_032359455.1 Chlamys rubida | reverse complement strand
ACCTTGTTAGTCTGGACACTTTGGTTTGTGTGTACAATAGAACCTTGTTAGTCTGGACACTTTGGTTTGTGTGTACATTGGAACCTTGTTAGTCTGGACATATAGGTTTGTGTGTACAGTAGAACCTTGTTAGTCTGGACACTTTGGTTTCTGTGTATAGTGGAACCTTGTTAGTCTGGACACTTTGGTTTGTGTGTACAGTAGGACCTTGTTAGTCTGGACACTTTGGTTTGTGTGTACAGTAAAACCTTGTTAGTCTGGACACTTTGGTTTGTGTGTACAGTAAAACCTTGTTAGTCTGGACACTTTGGTTTCTGTGTACAGTAGGACCTTGTTAGTCTGGACACTTTGGTTTGTGTGTAAAGTTGAACCTTTTTAAAAAAGAAGCTGTGTAGTTTATCAAGGTTTTAACTGGACTTTTTCTTTGCGTTCATTATTTTGTGTACTTTCCAAGGAAATACATTTCATGGTTTTGTCTCCAGATAAGTTTACAAGAATTTAGTTATCCTATATCCCATAATTATGCAAAGTGTACTATTTTTAAGTCAGTGTCATGTTAGCTAATCATTTAAATGGGGCTATATCTCAAGTGGGGAAAAAATTTGGGGAAAAAATGAATTTAAATTGTATTTTAAATTTTCGCTTTTTTTTCCAGATATTAGATCATGGAAATATTTTTCAAAGACATGTAAAATGATATCAGCAATCCATATTTTCTTTTTATTAAATTCAAATTTTATAAAATTCATCTGTTGATCAATGCTGAAATGATTATAAAAATGTGTTGTAAATATATATCAATGATATGGCACAAAAATAAAGGTAGTAGGTCATTTTTGATGAAATTCCAAAAATCAACTATTTTTTATACAAGATTTGATCATTATTTTGAACAAGATTGTGTACTGATAATTTTATCTACCATAAACCTTTCCTGCTGTGTAAATGTTTGGGGGTAGTGTTTATGTTTATGTATTCCATGAGATATGTTACCTACGTTGGATTGTAAGTTTTTGCTGAGTAATTACAGGCTATCCCTCAATGTACCCCGGAGTCAGCTCGGCCACCTCTCGTTGCATAATCTTTTGTTGAAATTGTTCACTGGAGGATGAAATTTTGTTTCACCCACAACGCGTTTCAAAGCTGTGTTTTGGTAGGGAAGAAAATGAAGGTAGTCATGAGTGTTGGGTATTCAGTTACCGTAACAATGTTGCCATTTAAAATGTATATTTTGTAATGTATATTATGATAAAAGCCAAGTAATTTGCATACTTGTGACCTGCAGTCACCTCTTAAATAGATAAGCGTGATTTGAATATGGGCTTGCGTGCTGATCTGGAAACATATCAATTAGCCAAACCAATGTGTTTCTTTTCAATCATTATCAGATATTTCTGATGTGGTCAGATAAGCGATATGTCCATTCACCTATATTTCCTAAATAGTCAAAAGAAGAAATAAGTCTTTCACTGAGTGTTGAAAATATACCATGATTTGCTAAAATGAAAAGTTTTGATGGAATTCAATCTATAAGTTGAATAAGATGATCCCCTCACCAAAGAAAGGAATACCATAAAAAGACATTTACAGAAAAAAACATTCAACTCACGCACACTATCTTATTTCTGGATGAAGAATGCTGTGCTTGTTGAAAAATGAATTTTTATCCAACTTCAAATGGGTTTATTAAACGAGGTATTAACGAGATATATATACCGGTAGATTAAATATTTATTGTTCAACTAAAAGACAAGATTTAAAAAAAAAAATATTAACAAAAGGACATTGTTTTAATCCTTTGTAGGTCCCTAACAGGAGAAGGAAATTTTAACTGGCGGTTTGTGTATCCATTCGAGTACCTGATTGCGGAGGAAAAAATTGTCATCTCCCGGAAAGAGTCCTTGTTTTCCTGGGATGAGTCTGAGACAAAGATTCCAGCAAGACTCAACCTTCAGGTCTGGGATGCCGACCATTTCTCTGCGGATGACTTCCTTGGTAAATAAAGAATCCTTTTATGACTGTCAGTGTTACATGTATATATTTCTTTAACAATTTTAAAGACTGAAATTGGGAAATTAAATAAAAACATTGCATTTATAAGTCTGAAAATTCTTTATTAAATTTCATTGGTTAAATTATTTTATATTTTTTAAATTCCATATTTTTAATTGAAAATATTTATTTAAACAAAAATAGTTGCATATTTTACGTAAATTACAAGAGGTTTTCCGTATTAATTTAATTCAAATTTCAAGTGTTACAACTGTGTTTACAGCTATATAAAATTAATTCTAAGTGAAATAAACATAATTTTATTCCATCGTCCCATTGATAATATTAATTATTCCGTTTATTTTAGGTAAGTGGTAAAAACAAAATTTAATTTTAAAAAGGTTATTTTTGACAAGTTTTAACTGCATGTTGAAGCCTATACAAATTTTAAGCATATATACTAATCATACTACAAAGCTATTGTATGAAATGATAATTTAATAAATATGTTAATTATGTTCTTTAAGATAATACCAGGTAACTAATTATATTTTTAATAATGAAAGAAATTTCAACTTCATGAACATTTTTTAAATTTTACTTTGAATTTTGAATTTTTGTTGTTTTTAAAATAAACTGATTAAAACTATTTCTGTAACATGTCAATTAAGAATGATCCTAGAATGAAATCATTTGACATATAAATATATCGACAATGTATTTATAAACGATGCATTTTATTTTTTATTTTAAAAGATACTGATGTTTCGTTTTTTGTTTGGCATGCTTCCTGCTAATTTACCCAGAAAAATCGCTCTTAAAAAAACAGAATTAATAAAATTGTTATACCAAGTAATAAAATATACATGAAATAATTTTAAGTTTGAGGATAATGGTAGAAATGACTGCCATGAAAGTTATAATTAACCAAAATCACAGATTAATGTAAGTTTAGGTTTTAAAGCAATAATACAATTTTGTCACCATAATAGCTTGCAAGAGCCAGTATTATCTATTGTAAGGTATATGACGGTAAGTAAACATGTATCTTATTTCCTAACTCTCAGTATGACTGTTACTAACCCAACAGGAGATTTAAATATCTATGTGTCCGGAGGAATAGGCTTATTATCTGTTTTCTTGAAAAATCTGCTCATTTGGATACAGTTGTAATTTAAAAGAAAAAAGTCTTTATTGGGTGTTTGTTTCCGAGGATTTAAATTACTTCAAGGAGGAGTCATGTTTTATAGATACTGAAAGCACATTTTATGCAGAATGTTATTTTCAGTTTTCAACGGGAAAATTGGCATCTTTTGATTTTAAGAAAAAATTTAATTTAATATTCAATTTCTATGCCATTTCTTGTTACATTCTAAAGGCATTTCAAATTTTGAAATAGATAGACTATAATGATTAAAAAAGTATCAGTTTGCATAATGATACTGTAATAAGAAATAAAATTGAACCACTAATCAGTTAACAAGTCAAAATAAACAAAAGCTAAATTTTATCATAAGTTTTAACTTTTTCAGTATGAACTTACCTCATATAATATTTTGCTTTTTCATCGTCATCATACTTTTTTTAATTGAATTGAATTATATTTTTTTTTGCAATTCTTCATCTAATAGCTTTTCATGTTTTCGTAATTCAAAATTTGTTTAGGTTACCTTTCTCTGAATTAAAGAAAATCAATGTTTTAGTGATATTTTTTCACATTTAAATGATAAATGTTTTGTACAAACTTGCATCACTGTTTGTATGAAAGCAAAGAAAAAGGTGGTTTAGAAGCAACGATAAAATAAACACCAAATTTCGTAGTCTGGTGTTGATAATACAGCTGTTATAAAAATCGTTTCCAGTTATAAAAAGAAAAAAGCTCTATGAAGACTGAGGCTTCTTTCATGTTTAGTTTTTGTTGAAAATTTGGAGATAAGGATAACCCAATAGCTGTTATTTTTAAGCTGCCAGTAATGTGTTAGAATTATTTGTGAGAGAAATGGCATAATAATGAAATGCAACTAGGCTAGGGTTTAGAATTTGAAATGAACGTGATATATAATATACACTGGTAATGAATATTTCATAACATACAGGGTTAGGTATGTATCGTAATAGATATCAAAGTGGATTATCACATCGTAGATTAATATCTGAGAGATTACATAAATTTACCATCACACCTTGTTGTGACATATTTGCGGGGAATAAGAAATGTCCAGGTCAGCAACCAGGTACTTGGTTACGATATACTAAATAAATACACATTTGTACAGGATCTTAATTTAATGAATGAATGTCCCTCGATAAAATAGTGCAACCTTAGATTTTGAAATCTGAATTGTATCAATGGACCTCTTCTTGAATGCAATTGATTTGAGGTTCATTCATGGTCAAGTATTGTTTTGGGTCAGAATTTCTCTGGGAATATTTCTTTGTAGAAGATATATTCAGGGAGGTGGTTGCTTACTTTAAATTAATATTCTGTTTTCTAAATAATAATCTGAAATACTGCAAAAATCAATTTATCATAACTAACCAATATACTAGAGAGATATAAAAATGTTCCCAAACTTCAATTTATACAGTATAATTTAAATTTACAGAAATTAAGAAATTCCTGATGCAGGCTTTTTTATTTAACGAAGCTTTGCCATTGTTAGATAAATATTTTTTGAGAATTTAAAACATTAAAAAAAAGTATGTGGATGCATTGGTCTTTGTTTTTAATAACAATAGTTATCAGGGTTGGAAATGATCTGAGACGAACATTATCTCAAAGAGGTTGTTCTTGCCTAGGGGCGAGATAAAACTTGCCATCATCTGACTTTCTGGAGAGAAAAAACTGAAATCCCTCAGACAAAATTTTCAAATGTTGAAACAAAATGTATATGTATATATAGAATGACTCATACTGGTTGTATAGGGAATGTAGTTGCCAAGATATGATCATCTCCCAAACATTCATAGTTACCCGTCAGATCCACCAGAAGCTGGCAGAAATTTTGTTTTCTTTTCGCGTTTACAAGACTCTTCATACCAACGAGTTTTGGAATCAACTGATAAACCGTATTTATTCAAACGAACACCATCCCGCTAAACTAGCTCAATTAGTGGGTACAGGAAGCAGTGAACGGCCAGGCCTGTTGGTACCTCTCGCTGGGCCTATGATAACAACCCTTGTCCACTCATCATAGCATCAATCGCTCAGATTTCCAGGGAAACATCTCACAGAGAAAAGCAAAGTTGTTACTATGTTGAAGATAAACAATACGACTGTGTTTTATCAGTAGACACATAAGCATCACATTGATATACCTTATCTAGCTGAGGAGGTCGACCCATTCCGGTCAGTTTATCTAATTATTACAAACAATGTAATTATATGCTTCTTAGGATTTTTATATACCAAACAAAAAATCAATTAAAAATTATTACCAGGTAAGTTTATTTTAAAAAAGTAAGATTCTCATTCACCAATTAGTGCTGATTAAAGGGTTTTGCCGCATTATGACTAAAAGATTATCTGAGTTTAAATAAAAGGCTATATGTAGGGTGTGGAAATGTTTTACTATAGGAATTAAATCAAGAAAGCATTAGGCTAAATGATAATATCAAAGAGTTTCATAATAGAAACTCACAGATTATAGTGGTATCAATGTCAACTGAAATATTCAATTTTAGAATTAAAATAAATTCGTTGTTTTTGTTGTATGTAAGTTTGCTTGTTACGTAATTGTGATATTGTTAATTATTTGAGCTGTAACAGAAGTCATGTTTGAATGCCTTCGCTAGGATTCGAACCCAGGACTAGATAACTAGTCCAGTGCTCTACTGCTCGAGTTTCCTCCAGCTGTGTCAGTAAGCAGCCACTTTATAGTTCATCACTCTGACTAAATTGTCTCTGTATCCTTTAAAATGCCTTTCGTCATTCCTGGAAGGAAATTGTTAGATAGTATGCTCTAAATACTCCAAATGCTCTCCCTCATCCCGCTTGTGTTGTTACTTCCCCTTGTTGTTGTTACCTCCCTTTGATGATATTACCTACTTCCCTTTCTAGTCTGAACCTGGCCCACCATGGTCATCCATTGTTTCATTCCATAACTCCTTAAATATCCACTGATGCCTTGGTTTCTATGAAAGTTTTGGTGTGTAACTTTGACCTATTGTTTTACAGGGGCCCTGACCCTGGACCTGAACCGGTTCCCACGCGGAGCTAAGTCAGCCAAACTGTGTTCCCTGGACATGCTGAAGACTGATGGAACTGTGCCACAAATGTCACTCTTCAAACAGAAGAGGGTCAAGGGATGGTGGCCCTTTGCCGTCAAGAGTGATGGAGAAGATGAATATGAACTGACAGTGAGTTGACTCTCAATTTTGTGAGAATTCAGTATTGATTGTTTGTTTGTTTTATCCTTGTTTTGTTTTTAGATTTCCTTTCTAATTTCCCAACTTTTGGTTAAATTCATCTACACATGACCTTTGTTGACATCTGTGACCTTTTTTGGGTCGCCAAGGCAACCAAAAGAATCAAACCAACTGTTCCACTTGTTTTATTTTCATACAAATAAAAAACTCTGAAACACAGACGTTTCTTTAGTAGCAAATTTGTCAGTTCTGGAAAGTGATATTCCTTGAGATGCTGTCCAGTCTTTGCATGTTCCGTAGATATAATTATTTATCACCAGTTTATTCACATTTTCCTCCTTACTAGCACTACTAGCACTACTAGTTCACATGAATATATTGCAATTAGAATTTTGAACAGCTCACTTAGCTAAATAGGATTTTATGGTCTTCACAAATGCACATTTTGCCGCCTTTTAAATTGTCATTTAATAGCCAGACCAGTACGGTAGTCAGATAGTTACTTCACTCCGAGGGACATTGATGTACCGTAGTCAGATAGTTACTTCACTCCGAGGGACATTGATGTACCGTAGTCAGATAGTTACCTCACTCCGAGGGACATTGATGTACCGTAGTCAGATAGTTACCTCACTCCGAGGGACATTGATGTAGCCAGACCAGTACCGTAGTCAGATAGTTACTTCACTCCGAGGGACATTGATGTACTGTAGTCAGATAGTTACTTCACTCCGAGGGACATTGATGCAACCACTGAACCTAATTAAGCCACAGAAATATTATAAAAAAAAGCATGATTCCTAAGTCTACTTCAGTTCACTTCAGAAATGATTGCTCTATAAAGTATACATGAAAATAAAAAAATAAATCATAAATAAAAGTTTAAAAAACCAAATACTCACGGACATTAATTTTTGTTTTTTGAGTTCCTCACTGAGTTTTGAAATATTCAAGCTAAAAATTGCATATGTGATACTTGACAGGCTTTCAATATGAAATTCAAAACGTTTCCGAAAAAGAAACTTTAATTTATTGCTGTAGTATTTTAAGAATTGTGTTGGAAGGCGATCATACATCAATGTAAATTGATTGTGATCTGGTGCAGTTGCTATGGTGATGGGAAAATCCAATACACTAATGTAGCATCTATTGTTGCCATGACAATTTGAATATTATTTCAGAATGGATGGAAACTCCAAGTAAGTTGTTCCTAAAGCACAAACTGACTACCTATTATATTTATGTACATGCCTGGAAAGTTTATCTGGGTCAAGGTGAAGGGGTCACTTGCATCTGCACACCTGGACCTATTATCTAGGTCAAAGGGGTTGAATACTTTACCTTGTAGACTGCTTGAATTGGTATCTATTTTTAGCATCTATATCACATGACTTGGTACATTCCATTTCTACTACAGATGTCAGTACTGTACCTGGCATGAAAACAAATGGTGAATAGGGAAATTCTTACGTATTTCTTTGAATATTCAATTTATAGGTTGAGGAAGTGTTTTTACAGGTTTCATCACAGAGATATTAGCAAACTTTCAATATTTTGTTTGTGTTTTCCTTGTTTGATATAAAACTGACCCAATATAAGAGTATAGATATTTTCATTGTCCAGTTTGATATTCTCCCCTCATGGAGATCTTCTAAAATCATGTTGCATGTTGAAGAACTTGACTCATGTCAGTTATCCAGTGTAGCTGGAACATGTCAGTTATCCAGTGTAGCTGGAACAAAGTTGTGACTGAAAACTGCACTGTTATACTCGAGGAACATTCACCAGACAATAATATATTCTACATTTTCAAAGAATAAAAAAAAGAAATAAAAAAGAGCTCCCATTGGTTTTTTGAATTTTTATTGTTATTGACCTGCATTTCTTGTTATGATGCGTTAAAAATGAAAAATATTGCATCCAATCAGTCTGACATCATTTTGGAATCTCTTTGCATTCTTTTATTCTTCAAAATCCCATCCTGATGGCCCGTTTAAAAGTTTCTTTATGTAGTACAGAACTGGTCTACTTTCCAATTCAAGGGTCCTCAGGTTTTACCTTGCCTTTTTTGTCTTTTCTTTTAACTGAGTGAGTCACGCATATGGCATGAAAAGTGATGGTGATTCAGATAAATGCATTTACCTGTTATGGACCGAGACAAAATCCAAAATTACTTTTCATTGTTGTAGAACTTATTGGTGGATTTTCCTTTCTCTAGTGGTGTTTGCTCCTCTATGAGCACTTTCAGACCAATCTAATGTTAAATCAGGGTGACCCCAAATATGTCTTCGCTAGTCAAAAAAGCTTATTAGCTCACCGGGTCCGAAGGACCAAGGTGTGCTTATGCCATTCTGTGTCGTCCGTCCGTCGACTGTACGCCAACAATTTCTTCAAAAGACTTCTTCTTCTTAACCACTGATTGGAATTTAACTAAATTTGACTGGAAACATGCATCCCTGAGTATAAAGAGAAGAATGCACATTTGCTTCAAGGATGGCCCTGGGGTCTGGCCCCACCCTTGGATACATAGTCCCTGGGTCATAACTTTGAAACGGTTGAGATTCCCACCCCAAAACTACATATACAAATGCTGGGTATAAAGAGACGAATGCAGTCATGATATTAGAATAGACTCTGTGGTCTGACCAAACCCCTAGGGACCTAGTTTCTGAGTCACAGCTTGGAAACAGTTAAGATTCCCACCTATACAATTGCTGAGTATAAAGAGATGAATGCACATACGCTTCCAGGATGGCCTCGGGGTCTGCCCCACCTGTGGAGACTTAACCCCTGGGTCATAATTTCGAAACGGTTAAGATCCCCACCCCAAAATTATATGTACAATTGTTGGGCATAAAAAGACGAATGCAGTCATGCTATTAGAATTGATCATGGGATCTGGCTACAACCCTAGGGACCTAGTTTCTGAGTCACAGCTTGGAAGCAGTTGAGACCCCCCACCCCATAACCATACATAAAATTGCTGGGCATGAAAAATCTAATACAGATATGCTTTTAGGATTGGCCTTGGGGTCTGGCCTATTCCCTTGGATCTCATTTGGAGAATATTTTGCCATGATTGCTTAGATATCCAGGTGAGCGATACAGGCCCTCTGGGCCTCTTGTATTGACTCAAATACGGAACGTGAAGCAAGGAAAAACAGCTACCATACTTAAGGAATTGGGATGTCCCTGGCTGGTGACAGAACCCATTACCTACCCCACCTCGGTGGACGCGCAACACTGAAGCCAAATGTTAGATGTTGCAAAGGTAGGCACTAGGTATTAAAATGTGCCTTAAGCCAAAGACACAGAAGAAAACACATAATTCTACAGGGCCCCAACATTAATCGCCTTTTACAACAAGCAGTTGGACAGAGCAGGCACATACCCCGATCCTTCAGGAGAGTCATGCACATATGTGAAAGGCTCTTATAGTGTCCCGGTCAGCAGTTCGTCATACAACTATCACACAGTCCAATCATTCTAAATATTATTTATTTTACGAAATGACAGCATGTAACTCTGGTCACGAAGGATTTCTGACCGTATCACACGTACCTCATGTCCATAACTTTGTTGTATCAGTCTGTGATTCGCACGCAAATGCTTCCACGTTCTTGTAAATATCGCTTGGTTACACAGGTTGCTGATTGGCTGACGCAACGTTTACGCAAGCAAGATGCTGAATGGCTGATAGTGGGGACGTCTAGACATGGTAAAGGCGATTGGGATCCCTACCTAAAATGTGTTCAATGTTAATACAGTGCCTCTGAGTAATTCAAATAGGTAATTGTTGACATATTTTTCATTGAATAAAATCTACAGATATTGAACTTTAGAAAAATGTATAGTTTTAGTTGTTTTAAAAATGTGATGGCGGATTGATGTGGGGTCAAATGTCAGGGTGTGTTCCCGTTCCACTTCACCGGTTTGGCTTGTAAACTTCCGGTTGTCAAAAGCAGACGCTTGTAGCGCTCTTATATGCCACTAAACTCACCAAAAAATGCCTTTTGAAGCCTTTGTCATGTATGTTTCTGTGAATCTAGACAGTTATCACTAGTGTTAAACTTCAAATATTACCGCAATTAGCTCAAAAGCTTAGTAACAACATATAGTAAATGATTTATTTGTGTGAGCCCTATTAGTAATAACATATAGTAAATGATTTAGTTGTGTGAGCCCTAAACTTGGGAATAAATGTGTCCCGATTATTGCCAGTGCGGTAAAATATTTTGTGTCAGCATAGCTTTGATTTTTGCAGAGCTGATAAAGATAACATTATTCAATCATCAAGACAAATATGTCATTAAGAAAGTGGAACGTAGTGTTAATGTTCACACTGGTAGCACCTTCACCGGATACGGTAGATAATCTTGAACAAGTGTAAATACGTGTACAGCCGCACAATCTTAGTCCATTATTTTATTAGTTCTATATCTATTCTGTTAAATTTGTGGTATTTATTCTTTTTACAAATAAAGTCATGACGCACCTTAGCGGTCAGTGCAGCACCTTCACAGTTGACCTTTTAAGGGATTGCCTTGGACGTTCACTATGGCTGTCTACCATTGTGACTATTTATAGACTTCAACCTATGATATGATCATTAGATTACTTACCTGCATCGTTATATTCATGCTTGTGAATAAATGTTAATATTTTGTATCGGCATTTCTTCTTTGCTGTTTGACAACTGGGAACAGGAAACTCGGTTAAAGTTGAACTCCTTCAGAGCAATAATTATTGTGGAAACAATTGTATACAGCATTTGATATACTGTCTAAATCATGTGTTACAATGTCATGTTATAAAACATATGTATTACAATGCCAAACGATATAAAACATATTAATTAATGTCAAACTATATAATATAAAATATGTATTGCAATGTCATATAGTACAATGTGATACAAATACAACCTGTACTATAATGTCATACTTTATAGAACATGTATCACAATGTCATACTATATAGAACATGTATTACAATGTCATACTATATAGAACATGTATTACAATGTCATACTATATAGAACATGTATTACAATGTCATACTTTATAGAACATGTATTACAATGTCATACTATATAGAACATGTATTACAATGTCACACTATTTAGTACATGTATTACAATGTCATACTATATAGAACATGTATTACAATGTCACACTATTTAGAACATGTATTACAATGTCATACTATATAGAACATGTACTTGAATGCCATACCATTTAAAACCTGTAATTAATGCATCTCCGTACCACTGAAAACAAAATTATTAAACTATGCAATGACCCCCTCCCCCCGAAATAATTATAGCTTTAATAACACATTTCTGAAAAGACAAAAACACGTTTTAAAGGGAACTTTATGTACGAAATAGTTAATGCCTCTCTAGTGTTTTGTCTACAGTAGGACAGATGTCCTTAAATGTCAAATTAAATTAAACATGCATAAAATGCCAAACTATATATTCAAACTGTTGTAAACTATCATACTTACTTTATGTCAAGTAATGCAACGAGTTTTAACATATTTTCCCATAAGAATACGACTAATAATCCCGAGGACATATTTCATATGTAAACATTTTCTTTGTATGTCACTATATAACTTGTAACAAAAATAGCATGCAAAGAAAAGCTATGGCAGATATAATACACACATCACAAAATCTGTTACTTACTACAAGTCGCTACGACCACCAATCTTCTACAGTTACAGTTATGTATTAGGACAATGACTTTAACGTTTTATGTAGCGTGTCATGCTGTCTTATCAGTGTATTGACCTATTTTAAGGGGAGCTTGCATACTCGTGTATTTAGTTCAGCTCTTATGATAGTATGCTATCACTCCAACTAGGTGAAATATACAGGGGCGGATGCAGGATTTTCTTAGGGGATAACACCGTTATGATTTTAAATAGTAAATAGTAAATTGAGACCCATGAATCTGATATTAACCTTTTAGATATAAGACTAAATTGTGGAAATGACTATTAAATGACTCTTATATAACCAAGTCAATAATAGTATTGCCTTTTTCTGTATTAATCGAATGTTATTTAGTATTTGGGGTTGTGCGATGTTGTATATTATTTTAGTTTTAATTATCTGGCGCATTTTAAGTCCTATTGAACTTGTTATCCAGTTCTGATCATTAGGATTCGTATTCAGTATTTAGTTTCAGTGAGGATTTAATCAAATTAATTAAGAATTGTATTTTAGGAAATATAATATAATTCTTATAATAAAGCCATTAAAAGCATTGTGCATGCCATTGTTGAACGACGCCATTACGTGCCTGGTTTCGGTGTTCGTCTATTCATAGCACATACGGTTTAAGGAGAAAACTGTTTACGGTATTATTTTGACTTTTGTACCTGCTATATTTTTAACGAGAACAAAATGTGTTGAAGAGGATGTACTAACATTTAATAAAAATATGAAAAAGATATCACATTTTGGGCAGTGCTGATAGAACAGCAATATCAACCAAACAACGTAATAGTCACGCTATTTCTTGAAGCATCCATTGAGGATTTGTGAAATGCACATTCCACATTTCAAAATTGACGTTTTTCGTGTTTTTTTGTTTTTTTATTTCATTGCAAACTGATTTAATGGAATAGTAAAACAAGCTGCATGTATTTGAATAAAATAGTGTGATAGAGCTCCTCGCCCTTGTATAGGAGATGCTTTATATTTGCTACCAGGGACTCAGTATGGGCAAATCGACAATAAATAATGATATAAACCACTTATAAAAGAGAAGCTGATAATCGCCTTATTTTTTCGCCGTCAACGGAGTCATTTACCGCTATCAGGACATCATTACATAAAGCGCTCGAAGAATATGCATGTAACTATTCAATATTATGTCGATAGGTTAACGATGTAGTTTCTTAACATTTCATCAATTTTCGGTATTCTATAAAATTACCAACCTACGCTAATCACTGCAACGCAAATACCATTAGCCAGGTGAGCTGTTATCATCAGTTCATAAACGACACACCAAAGAATAAGTGCACGTGTAATGCTGAAAATCGACATAGCTACAACTAATAACAGGTAGCGGTTCCCTTTAGAGTAAAATGCTCCGCCGATAATGAATCCTATCGTTTTACCCGTGCTGTATGACGTCATAAAGGTGGATCCCTTTTCAAATCTGTGCCAGATATATACAGAATGTCCAAAAGTACCGGGCCTGATTTGCCTTTGCTCCATCCCTTGTCAAACGGAAATAATATTTTTTTAATCGAAAATGAAATAAGTGTCCGCAAATATTTTAAAGACGCAATATATAAAACGGAAATACGACTCTACTACATACCGCATAAAAAGAAGTTTAACATGTCAGTAAAGTTTTGACTTGATTTAGATTTCCATACATATCGTTATGAATGATTATCAATCGAACGTTGTCCCATTACAGTTTTATCATTTGTCTGTTCTTCAGTATATTTATATATATAACTATCTCTATGAAAACAGCAGGATTACTTATATTTTTGGGATGTCTTTTAAGTGATACAAAACGTTAGAATTATTTCATCATGTTTTATACAATTCAAAAATAATAACATCGCTTACTGTTCTGAATAATAGTTACCAGGTATTTCGGGAAAGAAACCCCAACTTTGTCGTTTTATTCTATTATTTTTTAAACTCACAACAGTCACTATATATAAGTGTAAATAAACAAGGTTGTACACATTATATTCTTTACAATGTTTTACAACATAAGTAATTCTAATGACTTACAGATTGTTTTATTATCCGAAAAGTATACAATATACACATTAATATCAATGGGTTTTTTACGGTGCATAGAAAGTGATATAATACCATTAAATATGATTGTTGTACCTCTTCTTTGTTTCCATACAAAAAACTTTTAAAATAATGGACGTAATGGTCTAATCTGTCACCTGAAGATATTAATGCTTTAAAGTTTGCCATTAGGATAAATCACAAAATTTCGTAACATCATAGAATGTGAAGGAAAACCTATCGATTCCTACTCCTACCATACTTGTTAGCTCACCTGGTCCGAATTCGAAGGACCAAGGTGAGCTTATGCCATACCGTGGCGTCCGTCGTCCGTCAGTCGTCCGTACGTCAACAATTTCTTTGAACGACTTCTTCTTCTTAACCACTGATTGGAATTTAACTAAATTTGACTG
>JAUMHH010186041.1:0-14557 GCA_032359455.1 Chlamys rubida | reverse complement strand
TTCATATATAACATGTAACAAGTTAAACACCTGCGATAAAGTGTTACCTGGTAAATACACGAGATAACGTGTAACCAGGTAAACACTTGAGATAACGTGTAACCAGGTAAGTACCTGAGATAACATGTAACCAGGTACACACCTGAGATAACGGGTAACTGAGATAATGTATAACCAGGTAAACACATGAGATTTAGTGTAACCAGGTAAATACCTGAGATAACGTGACACCAGGTACACACCTGAGATAACGTGAAACCAGATAAACACATGATATAATTGATAACAAGGTAAACACATGAGATAACGAGTAACCAGGTAAATACCTGATATAACGTTTAACCAGGTAAACACCTGAGATAACGTGTAACAAAGTAAACATATGAGATAACGTGTAATTAGTTAAATACCTGAGATAACATGTTACAATGTACACACCTGAGATAACGTGTAACACGGTAAACACATGAGATAACGTGTAACCAGGTAAACACCCGATATAACGTGTAACCAGGTAAATACCTGAGATAACGTGTTACCAGGTAAATATCTGATATAACGTGTAAGCAGGTAAATACCTGCGATAAAGTGTTACCTGGTAAAAACTTAAGATAACGTGTAACCAGGTAAACATATGAAATAACGTATAACTAGGTAAACTGTTCATATATAACATGTAACAAGTTAAACACCTGCGATAAAGTGTTACCTGGTAAATACACGAGATAACGTGTAACCATGTAAATATCTGAGATGACGTGTAACCAGGTAAACACCTGAGATAAAGTGTAACCAGGTAAACACCAGAGATGACTTGTAACCAGGTAAAAACTTGAATTAAAGTGTAACCAGGTAAACACCTGAGATAACGTGTAACCATGTAAATACCTGATATAACGTGTAACTAGGTAAACACATGAGATAACGTGTAACCAGGTACAAACCGGAAATAAAGTGTAACCAGGTAAACTGTTGATATAACGTGTAACCAGTTAAACACATGAGATAACGTGAAACGAGGTAGGCACCTGGGATAACGTGTAACCAGGTAAATACCTGAGATAACGTGTAAACAGATAAATACCTGAGATAACATGTAACCATGTAAACACATGAGATAACGTGTAAAGAGATAAATACCTGATATAACGTGTAACCAGGTACACACCTGAAATAACGTGTAACCAGTTAAATACCTGATATAACATGTAACCAGGTAAACACATGAGATAACGTGTAACCAGGTAAATACCTGAGATAACGTGTAAAGAGATAAATACCTGAAATAACGTGTAACCAGATAAATATTTGAGATAACGTGTAACCAATTAATTACCTGAGATAACGTTGCTGTTCATTTGTGTACTTTACAGTAAATGTATTGTCAACATCATTGACATAGATCACATTAAATCATCGTCGGTTTCACTTTGACAAACATAACATTTAATTAATTAACTAATCTTCGACAATTTAAGAATATTAACATTAATTCATAAACAATATCCGATCTTTAATCTTGATCCTGTTACGTACCGTTTCATTTTCCATTAAAAACGTGTTCAAGGGAGTGTATTAACGTCAATGTAAGCTTGTCCGCGGCCTCGTACTAAGAATGATTACTACCCACTAAATGGTAACTACATATGTCGTAATTATTATCGCTTTGATAGCATTTAATGTCTACAGTATAACCCGCTTATCTCCATACAGGCTCGATACAAAAGGAATATATATTTAACCATTTCACTATGTCGAACCTTGTGTTAGAATTACTCAGCTCCTTAAGTCTTACTATAAATCATTAATAGCTCAGCACATTGCTATCGTTCAAGGAGTTTTGTATTGTCGTGTGACCCGAGTATTACAGTACTTACATAACATATGTGTTAACTGGTGACATCCTAATTTTGCTCAGTCAGGCAGACGTACTAAAATCTTAATTTATTTAAATGCGCTATTAACTCGAGGTATAATATGAATTTCGTTGGCATTTCACTTTCAATTCTCTGAAGAAAAGACAAGACTTATTTCGACGGCGGTCGCTTATTGTTTTTCTTTTTAATGTTTTACGTTGATCTTCGATAGAAATTGTCTTAAAGGAAACACATCTGATTTAGTTACCAATATGGTTTAACAGGATTAGTTTTGCACAAGTATTGTGCACAAGTATTGTGCAAAACTACTGTGTATTATAGTTGTATATTTATGGTATTATATGATATGGAGCATATTATATTGTGGTTACCATGGTGACCAATATATTACATTGACTATACGGAGAGTTACGTTTTATGTTTTGTTATCATGGCAATGGGCGGTTTGTATTGGCTGAAAGGACATTTACCGTTGATATTTTGGTTACCATGGTAACGATGATATTATGTTGATTATTTGCAGTTACGTGTGAAATTCATTTCGACAATTCTTTTCTTACGTTATAATGTAAATGATATGAATTACTTTAAATATTGAATTCGACAATTAAGATCTTAAGATAATAAAGCCAATAATAAGCCTGTTAATTTTTTAATTAAAATTAATTGTAATTAATTACAATTTTACCGAATTTAAACACCAAGTAGGACCAAGATATCTGGTGTTTCCAAATTCATCGTAATCTTTTTCTCAGATAGTTTGATTGAAAATTCCGCTTAAGCACACTGGGAAGATATATATGGCTTTTATGTATTATGATGTATTAAATGTTTGTTTTTACCATTAATTGAATCACTAAAAACAAAAGTAAAAAGCTTGGTAACGCACTCATTCCTTTCTATGTATTTTAAATATCTATTCCCATCATATACGCTGTTAATAGTGATTTGTCTTCTCACGTTTGAACCATTGATTGATTGTTATAATTGTCAAATAGAAATTCGTGTTATTTATTACATTGTATAAATGTTGTTTTTGATGAAAATGTGTATTCAAATGGCAAATGGTGTTTATTACTTTAATAAATAAATCAATGATTTTTTGTTTAAATTCATTAATTTTCAGTAGAAGTATTTGTATCTTGATATTTAACTCACTCAGTTAGGTAAGTGCAACATACATATAGTTCCAAATAATTAAGATGAAAACGTTGTTAAAGTATTGATGTTAACTCATTTATCCCTGAAGACACATTTGAACTCTTCCATTTCAATGGTTGGAATAGTTCATTATGAAATTATAGGGGTAAATGAGCTAATGAATTTGGTAACATTTTCCATTTCAAATTAAATCAAGATTTGGATGCAATTCTGTATTTCAGGTGTAATAGCACGGGAAAAAAAGTCGCACTAATCAGTGTTTAATAAACTTCATGCTTAGAATCTCAATCAAATTTACGAATTTGTTTTTATGGCATAACCAATAAATATGGAATAAACACAAACGATTAATTTAGAGTGTTTTGATATATGCTGCAGTGATGGTGTGGAGGAAGAAATACCATTAGTCTCCTATAATCGCTACAGATTAAAAAAGGGAGAGTTATTTGGCTTTTAATGATTTAAGATAATCTTAAAAAGTAATTTATTGTTGCTGGCCAACAACTTTACTTTAAAATCAAATACAAAGCAGCAGAATAATAATACTTGTTCCAATGTTTTACCATATATCACATTCAGATAATAATCTGATGAAGCAAACAAAACGAAACCGAGCTGTCTCTAAGAAACAAGAAATAGGTTTCCATACAAATTAGCATTGAAATGAAATTTAAAAACCAATGTTGCATGTTATTTGACTGAACCACGTGAAATGTAACCCATGTCGTCTATGTCAACACATTGTTGACATCTGATGGGTTTCATTGTGGAAAAGCGTTCTGTTTCTGTATTCATATTTACACGTTATGCTATCATATCATTTTTGAACGTTTTGCAGGCAAATGTTGAATTTCACTTTTGTGAATAAATTTCAAGCGATAATATACGAAAAGCGTGTGTTGTGTCGTTTTTTAAGTGTTATCAATATGGAAAAATATTCGAAGTCATATACTAAAAATTCTGTCCTTACTGCGATTAATATTTCTGTTTTCATATTAATTGTCGCTCATACTAACTGCTTTTTCGAACATTTGTTTTTCATTCGTCATATTCAAGCTACGTCGGCCTTAACGTTATTCATTTGTTTTCTTCGCTAACTGTTTTATTAAAGAAGGAAAGGAACGAAATATCTCTAATACTAGGAAATGAATAGATGGTCGAACACTAGTGGGTATCTGTTTTTATCACTTGTCACATTCCAGTTCTACCAGACATCGACTCAGCCTGGACCTTTGAAAAAGTTAAATATCTAGTTTGGCATTGCATGCCTTTCCAATCATTAGTATTTCTTTCCTAGGCCTAATTCATATGTGACATTTCAGTCCCATGCCTCACCAATGCCTTTCACAGTAAACTGCGATATCTTAGCCCTGAAAAACGATGACTAGGGCAGTATTCACACTACCGTTGTTTTCAAATTTGAATAACTTAATTGATTGCAATGTTTGCCTCTTGCTGAGTTCATCTTTTCTTATACAGGGAAATGACAGAAAGCAAAAAGGGAGCAAACATTTTCTTATTTATAGCACACACATAACCATTCTGAATGAGAGAAGAGAGTGAGAGAGGACAGGGCATGAATACAGATGTTGCTGAACACAACAAAATCACTCACATACTATTAATTAACTCACACAATAGGTTCTAGGAAATTAGCAAGAAGAATATAGTACACTGCATATTTAAGATTTAGGACACAACCATTTCAGATGCAACTGTGTAATTTTTCTGACACATGTTTCAATGTAGTTTGAAATTTGGTCGACATTTCCAATAAAAACAAGAAGACAGTCCACCATATTTTAACTTATCATCGTTAATAAAACTGTGTTATTAGCTATACTGGATTATAATGTTTGTGTCATTACAGGAGAACTCCACGTCCCGTTAGAAGTATGTGGTGCCGTGGTGAAGCGAGAACTCGAGTTCTGGCATGTGAACCAGTACTGTATCAAATCCTGCTGCTGGCGACACTACCGGTCCTACATCGAGAACAAAGCCATTCTCGACTCGTTCAACCGAAGTCTGGAAAAAGAACGAGTTCAGATCAACATCAATGATTATGTCGGATGGAAACAGTTACAAATGAAAATCTGGCTCATTCTGGAGCATCCGCGGACGTCGCGACTAGCCATGGTGAGTTTTAGTTTAGTTTAAACATATTTTATTGCCAAAAAATGCAGGAGGATTGGGCACAAGTTACATGAACATTATTAACGCCCTTTCCTTATAAGATAAATAATTGTATATACACATCATAAGATGGCTTTCATAGTATGAATTACTACATTTATCTATTATTGAGAGAGAGAGAGAGAGAGAGATAGAGAGAGAGAGAGAGGGAGAGAGTTGTCCCTCCTGCAACAACTATTCAAGGTTATTTTGCGATTTCAGATTATTTCCTATATACGTATGCCTATTGGTGTAGTTTAGTAGATGGTCGACGTTGATAAGTTGTTAGGATGAGTAGAGCTTAATGTGTTATAATTACTATATTAATATATATTATATATATATTTAGATATAATTGGCATGACGTTTATATACAGTTTCAATCTGTTTTTGCAAATCAAAATGATATGTTTTCTCTATGTGTTTTGACAATGCGTTTAATTGATTAAAATTTAGGTTATGCTCCTTCTGTGTCAAATTTAAATTTTGCAAATCAAAACAATTTTTTTTCTCTACGTGTTTTTACAATGAGATTAATTGATTACATTTTAAGTTGAGCTCCTACTGTGTCAATGTAAATTGTATGCAATACCTTTCGTTTAATGTGCATTTCAGGTATATGGTGTGGTGTCGCTATTGTTTGTCATTGTGTCCATCCTCGGGTTTTGCCTGGAGTCGCTTCCGATGTTAAAGATGCCGTTAAAAAACGTCACTGTTAACGTTAATAGTACAGGGGGCTGTGAAGGAGCAAGTGCGCAAGTCATGACTCAAAACGAGGCTCTAAATATCCTTGACATCATTTGTACTGTATATTTCACAATCGAATTGGCAATAAGATTCTGTTTTGCTCCGGGGAAAATAAAATTTGTTCGCTCTATGATGAATATCATAGACCTGTTAGCGTTAGTTCCACTGTATATGCAACTTATCTTCAATACGAACGAGTTACAATCTTGTTATGTAAACGAACGTCTGGTTATTGAAATCATGTTCCTGTTAAGAATAGTGAGAATGTTTAGAATAATGCACCTTGTGAAACACTACCAAGCATTGAAGATATTGGTTTATGCTCTCAAAGCCAGTCTTCAAGAGTTGCTCATGCTTGCTATATTCCTCCTCATTGGCATGCTTGTGTTTGCATCCATGATTTACTATGCAGAACGAAAGGACGCTGTTCGTCCTAGTGATACGTTCAACACAATTCCAATGGGATTTTGGTGGGCCCTTATTACTATGACTACAGTAGGGTACGGTGACGTTTTCCCAACCCAGCCTATCGGTTACGTTGTAGGGTCCGCTTGTGCTGTTAGCGGTGTATTGATGCTAGCGCTTACCATTCCTATTATATCATACAACTTCACGCTCTTCTACACGCATGTGCGATCACGTGGTACAAAGGAGGAGGAGCGGGACAGGTACAGAGACAGTATGAGCACGTGTGTGAACAATCCTTATAAGGAAGAAACCATGATCAGTCATTCGGAGGAGGACGGATACGGAACGATCTCGTTACTGGAGGAAAAAAGGAAGCCGTCCAATGGTTCTGTAATAGAAACCTACATGAACGGCCATGCTACACTCAGGAACTTCCCAGGAAGGAAATCACCAAAGTATAAGCACTTCCAAAAGTTGGCCGAGGCTACATCACTTAACGACGTAATCATTAGAAATTCTGAATTTGACTTACACAGATCCAACAGTGATAAAGCGCGCTCTGACGACGGGGTCGGTTATGCGGGAGAAACACTATTGTAGCACACAATATGTCTTACCAACAGAATGTTTACATTCACAATCAAATGGAGAAAAAATATCTGTTTGTCATCGAAACAACGATTCCCTCCACAAGAAATTGTGATTGTGATGATCCCATAATTTGATGTTTGGACAAAAAAGTGTTTGTAGTCAATTAGTGACGACCCAAGGAGCTCCTCAATTCTTCAATTGTTTAAACCGAACCCAGGTGGTGAATGACCTAAATCCATCTTATAAGTTTGATCTACTAGATGAAATTATTCGATGTAGATTTTTTCGAGCTTTTTGAACCTACGATCACAATACTTCCGTCTTTTTTCTTCACTTTGGTGATGCGTCACTTTTTCCGCACATCAATTGTAGCATTATCTTGTACGACATGCTGTAGGCATTTCAAAAGCAGGATTTGACCATAAAAATATAATTTAAATACACAAAGCAGACATCGCCAATATTGATAAACCTGCAGTAAACATAGAAAATTAATGAAGCGTGTATTTGAAAGGATTTGGATAGAAAAGGTATATGAAACTCACTTAGATCTAAGCACTAAGATTTTGATAACTTTAGGAAGTCCAATGGTATAATCATCCTATTCATTAACACTACATATTGATGACACTACATCACAATAGAACTCATTTTTATAATATGTCATTACTTGCTGTCATTCCCATGGATTCTATTACCCTGTGATGCACCGGAATCGCACAATGTAGGGAATGCATTTCCCAGGGTGAGCGTTATCACGCACTTTACCTAGTACATGTAGCTTACAACATTGTATATGAGCTATGTTTAACCACCTTGTCTTCATGTGAATGCTTAGAGCAATACTTCATAAAAGCATTGCATCCTCCGTCACTGAGAAGTGACAATGAAGTATAATACATACGCCACAGGATTTTCAAAACTAAAACACGAATTTTCACTGACTTTCAGTATTTTTAAGAGTTCGTGCGATGAATTCATCCCTTTAATGTGTTGAAAACGGATTACTATAATATAAACAGTATGCTGTACATGAATCTTAACTAAAACGGGTGTACTTTAAAATCAAGAGTTTTCAGGTTTTACCTTGCCTGGACGAACACGCTTGTCCGTAATCGAATGGGCCCCATACAACATAGTATAGCTGTTCGACTAAATGTACAGATCAATATTATTGGCTCAAACTAAGACTGAAACCATTTTTAATATTTCGTCGCTGACATTTTTTTTTGTGTTCTGTAATTAATGATATCTAGGCAAGGTCAAAATTTCTTTGGAAAAAAAATAATCTTAATCTTCATATTTTAAGATAGTGAAATATTGCTGAAAACTAGTAGTAACATATTTTCAAAAGTAGAATAGCAATCCGACGCCAAAAGAATAACACCGTTGAGCAATAATGTCATTTATATTATAAAATAGTTTTTAACTTCACATTGGCATCAATATATTATGTATTTAAACCCTGATAATAAATCGACCGTGAGCAGTTGATGTCCATGGCAGTACAGCTAATATCTGATTCATATCACATCGGCAAAATAACTTGGTTCACATAGTGTTTTATCAAACACGGCGGTATACGTTAATATCGTTTGACATATACACTGTACAGCGGATTATAATTGTGTCAATTACATGTCAAACACATTGGAGCACATTCCCTAATGTCAAATAGAAGTATAGATTGCGTCTATTACGTAGGTATATTACGTCTCCAAAATGTTATACCTAACATTGATATGACACTCAAAAGGTATACATTATAATTACAATGTAAAACATTGGTATACATTATACTTACATATCAAACAGTAGTATACATTTACAGTTACATGTCAAACAATGGTATATATTACAATTACATGTCATAGAGAGGCATACATTATAATTACATGTCAAAAATGGTATACATTACAATTACATGTCAAAAATGGTATACATACAATTACATGTCAAAGAGTGGCATACATTACAATTACATGTCAAAAATGGTATACATTATAATTACATGTCAAAAATGGTAACATTATATGTACATGTCAAAGAGTGGTATACATTACATTTATATGTAAACAAATGGTATACATTACAATTATATGTCAAAAAGTGGTACATTTATTTATATATTGACATGACAAAACATAGTATACAATGTCGTTACAAGTAAAACAGTTGTATACATTACAATTACACTACACACAGAGCACTATGCTTAACATGACAAACGCAGAGGTATTTACATACATTTAAAACAATTTGAACACTTATATACTGTTGTCTCCTCGGCCAAATTTCTTGACGTCCCTGTGGCATCAAGATGAAAACCCGATATATTTAACAAAACCATTAGTTTTAACAATATACAACCATTGCTGCGAACGTAAACCGGCCAGTATTGCTCAAACCATAATTCCGAATTTAAGAAAGGAATAAACGTGGAGAATATAAGTTTGTGCGATTGAAAACTGCACGTTATCTTTCCCGCTCATCTCCATTGTCTAATTTTGTCATGCGAGCTCTCTGCAAAAACATTTTGATTTTGTATTGTCTGTTTATTATCATAGATAGCATTATTCTGCGCAGTATAAAACGAACATCAGATATAGATATATTAGGCTAGTGGGCAAGTCACCAGTGCCCATATTCATGAAACCGTTCTCATGCTCAAGCATGGATTTTGTGCTCAAGCCTGATTGTTTTGTTCTGGCTTTAAACCAATAAACAAATCTTATTTTGTCAATGATTTGGAAAAACATTTGAAGAGACTTAAAGCAAAATACTGTTTCAGTGTTAAGTTTTGACTTTTTTGATCATCTGACATGAATTAAGCGAGTTATAAGAAAGTTGGTTTGAGCACAGAATCCATGCTTGAGCATGAGAACGGTTTCATGAATACGGGCCCTGGTATTCAACCAATCTGAAGTTTGTCTGGGATTGTCAGGTATAGGTCTGACTAATCGGGATGCACACGATATTGTAGGACAGCTTTACTGTTAATCAGCATGTCGCCAATAGTGATGATTCATGTAAGTAACAGATATAGATTAATACAGATTTTCAATGTTTAATAAGATACAAAACCATTCAACAATTCATTCATATATCCATGTACCAAGTAACTGGAATTGACATTAAAGCATGAAACTGTATATGAGTTGTTTTTTTGCAGTCATGAATATATGTGTTAAGGTAGCTTCCTATTGTTAACTCATTCATCCCTGAAATTTTTATAATGAACTATTCCAACCTTTGAAATGGAAAAGTTCAAATGTGTCTTCAGGGGTGAATGAGTTAAGAAAGATATTTCTAACACAAATCACAGTTATAATGCATAAGGTAGCTTACATCCTTAAGGGATGTAGCCAGTACACACATTACTGTTATCATGTTTAATGTAGCCTATATCCGAGGGAGAGAACTCTAACATATAACATGTCTAACATAAATTAAGGTATAAAATGTAAGGTGGTTTCTATCCTTAACTCAAATCACAGTTATAATGTGTAATGCAACTTTTGTAATAAAGGGAGATAACTCTAAACACAATTCACAGAGTTCACTTTTAAGCTAATGTATATCGATAAAACCTTTTGTTTGTGTTTATTTACAGGTGTAACTCTGATTGAGTTTGCCCAGATGGAGCCTCCTAATCATGACATGCACCCTATGAGAGTCCTTATCAAAATACAGAAGTCGGACCCTCCTCAACTTTCCAAACAGTCGCGATGGTAAGAACTTTCACCCAGACTGGTCTCCGGATGATAGGAATACACATTTGTATATTAATCAGAAGTTTATGCTATAGAATAGGAGCTTTTATTATTATTTTGTATTAAGATACGACTAATCACACAATTGATTGCAATTAATCATTTGTGGAATTCTGTAATAGATAAATTGGTTGAAATCATTGCCTGTTGTTTTCTATAAATTTTTGTTGCTCTTCCATGTAAAATGATACTTGAGCAAGTTTAGAGGCAGATTCGTTTTAATGGATTTCTGGTCAGCTAAATTTAAACTTTTAAGTGGAAAATGTATAAAAAAATTACAGTTAAAGTTATAGTATCAGCTCCAAATTACATTTCAAATCCCGATACAAAACAGTTTAATTATAAACATCATTATTACAGTGTCTTATGTCCAATAAATTCACAAAAGTTGAGATATTTCAATTACGATTGATAATCATACAAGAAAGGTCTCCTAATAATCAATTATGATTTCTTTTCTGATTTCCAACAATAATAAAAAAAAAAAATTGTTTATTAAAAAAATGAATATTAGAAAACAATGATTGCATTTGATGTGATATGTTCATAATGATCTGTCAGCAAAATCAAATCGTGTAAAAGTGGGTAAATCGTATATTTATCATCTAGTGCTATATAATATAGGATCATGAACAAACCATAAATTTCAATGCAGGTCCAAAGACTTCAAGGATTTTGTGAACATGTGTTTGGTGAAGAGTCCCGATCTGAGACCGACGGCTGAGGAACTGTTGATGGTAATATAGAAATGTTGAATACACACAATGTATGATACTGGCTAGGGAATTGTGTGCCATTCATCTTCAATCTTGTGGTGTGGACAAAACCTGCACGAAAAAATTATCTTACTTTGGAAAATTTGTGTTTCTTTGTTATGTATCAAATTAGTCATGCAAGGAATCAATTTATGTTGATTGGAAGATTAAGGTTAAATTTCCAGTGCAGTGTCTTAGTCATTTTCTCAGTCGTAGTTGCCTCCCTTGTATGGTTTCATCGTAACTTATAGCAGTGAGACCTTCATGGTTACTTCTTCAGGAATTTCATAGTTACCTCCCCTGATTTGTTTTCATAAGAAATTCCCATGTGATTTCAGCATCCATTCATCCGCGACTACACGGACAAGACTGACCTTGTTGACCTCATCCTGGAGGCTAAGGCAGAGGTCGTAGAAGTCATAGAGGACTTGGGAGAGGATGAGGACATTATGCAAATGAAGGTTTGTGTATAGATTGTCATGGCAACCAGCCAAAACATGCTGTCAACTCTATCAACCAGTTTTAAAGCACCTCAATGTTTCAAACATAATGCAGTAATAAAGTTTTGAAATTTCTGTGAATACGTCTGTACACTTTAAATCACTTTACACCAGTAAATATATACTGATCTAGTGAATGTTCAGTGTGAGTCTGTTTAGTATCTACTAAGTACTTACAAAGTATCTTTTATGTATTTGCATAATATTTGCTGAATATCTTATGAGTATTAGTATCTAATGAGCATAATCTGATGAGTATCCACTTAATATTTGTTGAAAATCCACCAAGTATCTACTGAGTATTTTAGTATTTGCTGGGTATCTACTGAGTATCTTATTATTTTCTTGGTATTTGCCGAGTATCTTCTGATTATTTGCCGAGTATCTTCTGAGTATTTGCTGAGTATCTTCTGAGTATTTGCCGAGTATCTTCTGAGTATTTGCTGAGTATCTTCTGAGTATTTGCCGAGTATCTTCTGAGTATTTGCTGAATATCTTATAAGTATTTGCTGAGTATCATCTGAGTATTTGCCGAGTATCTTCTGAGTATTTGCTGAGTATCTTCCGAGTATTTGCCGAGTATCTTCTGAGTATTTTGCTGTGTATCTTCTGAGTATTTGCTGAATATCTTATAAGTATTTGCTGAGTATATTGTGAGTATTTGCTGAATATCTTAGTATTTTCTGGGTATCTACTGAGTATCTTATACTATTAATATTTGCTGGGTATTTGCTAAGTATCTTCCGAGTATTTGCTGTGTATCTTCTGAGTATTTGCTGAGTATCCTATGAGTATCTTACTGACACCCTTTGTACTCCTGGCATCAATCATCCAGTTTTAATTATATTCGGCCTTTCCTCAAATAATATCATAGATATGTATTATATAGATTTATGGAAAATATGTTTATTATTTTGATATCTTTTCTACACAGAAACACATGAGTGATGCCTCCTCTATATCGGACCTTGATAACGTTTCTGTCAGCGGAGACAGTGACAAAAAATCTCCGACTCCAGAACGCGTGGTGGTTCCAGGAAAGGTAAAACAGCTGTAACATAAATATCATATATCAAAACCCTTTAATCCACAAACCTGTGACAATAATTATTACAAAAACTGAAACGAAATTTCAGTTAATGATGCATATAAACTTGATATGTGACAAATTATGACATACATATTTAATGATAAACCATATCTTACAAATTATAACAAATACTAACATATAAATGCTAACAAATGATGATGCATATATGTCAATTACAAATATTAAAACGCACATCTGACGAATTATAACAAAAGCTAACGCATATATTGTAAAAAATAATACTAGGGAATACATTTCTCTGAATCTACTCGATTTACTCTTAATCATTACGACTTTTTGATGATATTAGGACATGTTTTGATAGATCGAGGGATGTTCTGTAAGAATAACAGATGTTCCGTTATACTACGAGTAGTTCTGTTGTATTCAAAGAGGTTGGCGAGTATTCAGAGACGTATGTAGAAATCGGTAGATCTAATTTACCTGTGGGCACCGAGCCAAATTTTAGCTAGCAGCCGATCTCAATTGCTAGCAGGCACGCTTCACGATGCAACGGTCACGCAGCCTGACTGGTTTTCATTTACCTGTGCTGGTTGCGCGCCCAACGTTAACTCTGCCATGTTACATGTACATTTAGGAGGGTTGGTGATAAAACAGTTTATGTTATGGTTTGCATGTGTACAGTATCCAAAAACGGCCTGATAGTATATATCATGGGGGTCGCCACGTGCACTGGCACCATTAGCGAAAGTAAAACATGATTGGCGATTTGAAACTGCTGTTGGTGAAAATGCCGACGAGGGGCTTTGATTTAAGTTACTTCAGACAATGGGGGAAAAAAATTGGCGATAACTGTTTATTGATTAACCGCCATGATATATTTAAGCAACTATCAGGCCGTTTTCGGATATTGTACACATGTAAACCAAAACATTAACTGTTCTATTTGCTAAAAATTGGCTCCGTGCCCACAGGTAAACAAGCTCTACCTATTTCTCTTACTCTCATCGTAATCCCTTAATACTCACATAAGTCTCTGAATACAACAGAACCTCTCTGAATACAACAGAACCTCTCTGAATACAACAGAACTACTCGTAGTATAACAGAACATCTGTTATTCTTACAGAACATCCCTCAATATATCAAAACATGTCCTAATATCACCAAAATGTTGTAATGATTAAGAGTAAATCAAGTAGATTCAGAGAAATGTATTCCCTAGTGTAATAGCACAGATGTATGACAACTGATAAAAGCACAAATCATTTACTAACAAATGATTAACACACATAAATGCAAACAAATGATTAACACACATAAATGCAAACAAATGATAACACATTTTATCCATTAAAAATGATACAAACACTCATCTAACAAATTAAACCAAAAAATACTAACACATATATAAGAAAAGATGATAAAAAATGAATATGTTTATATGTATGAAATAATTTTAAAACAACTAACAAATGATAGACAAATATCTGTTACAAATGACACATATTTATGACCAATG